>JAOPJO010000054.1:2647758-2669650 GCA_027123675.1 Molva macrophthalma | reverse complement strand
CACACACACACACACACACACACACACACACACACACACACACACACACACACACACACACACACATACACACATAACACACACACACACACACACACACACACAATATCTCTGAAATATGCTTGTATTGCTTGTATATTTGTATTTATTTTAATAACCCATATTAGGCGCTTTACTTTGAACAGTCCATTGACTTTAGTATACATCTGCTCCACAAGGGGGCAGAACGGTTCCATTCCCGACCATTGTATTGACTCACTTTGTAAACTTATTATATTTAATTTAGTATCCGTTTATTATGTAGACTAATTATAATTATTCAAAACTGTCTATAGTAAAGTCACAAAAAACGAATGTAAAAGAGACTCGGACACCACATCAAAATTCTAAAAATCTAAAATCTCAATTAGCTCATACAGACATGTTCATTGATAGCCCAGACAGATAAGGGGCGTATCCAATCGACACAACATTCCGGTTTGGAAACCTAGCGCGCACTCATTCAAAGTGACTTGCAAATTGTGATCACGTGACCGAGCTCTCAGACAGATTTCAGACAGGTTTCCTGTTTGTGGGATGAATGCGTTCTAGGCCGACAATCTTAAAATATTGGTCTCTATCCGTTCTGTTTGGAGCTACAAACAAGTAATAAAGATAAACAATAGGTCTACAAAAAAAAAACTGTCAGGAATGGACATTCCTGACATCTTTTGTAACTCACCGAAGAGAAACACTATCTTTAAGGTATACATCATTCAAGGTGCAAATAACACGTCACCTGGGTTTACATGTATACAAATGATGGTTCAGGTGAACAGCTCGATGTAGGCCACATGCTGCTCATCTTTTTTTTTATGACAAAATGGTTATCTGAATCAATAATATATATGATCTCACACGTTTTATTTACATACATTATATTATCAAACGGACGTTTGTTACTACTACTTAATAAGTTAATATTGACTTAATATGGCGTGGTTGTTTTTGTCTTACTTTAGTTTTTTTTCAGGATTGATTTGATGGCAACAAAGGTAAATATTAAGAAAACAAATATTGTGGATTATGGAATTGAGATGCTATCACACGTCAAACACACGTCACCTGTTTTTACATTCATACCAATGGTGTTTCAGGTAAACAGGTGGATGTTGGCCAAGCTGCTAATTACCGTACCGTACTACTACCGTATAAAAAGACACAGGATATCTGAATAACATTTTTTTTAAAGTCCTCACAAGAATTATTAATCTATACATTTTATTATCAAACTGACATTGGTTACAGAGCATAGTTACAGCATGGTTATTATTGACTTAAGACTGATTGTTGTCCTATTCTAGTTCTTTTTAAAATTGTATCTAAGAACTAACAATTGATATGTCTACTATTTGTGACAAATGCACATATTTACAACACAAAAAAAACCAACAAAAAAACGGAGGAATGGACACATACTATTCCATTGAATCAAACCTACATGTACGAAATGAAGGAGAATCATTTTCAGTTCATCTCTCCTTGCTTGAAATGTTGAAATGTATTATGCCACAGAGTTAACAGAATTGCTGAGCCAAGACAGCTATAAAAAGAGTTCCTTGCCTTGTCGTCTGACGAACCACCGCAGAATCCTTCAACTTTGGCCCTCCCCTGCCAGTTCAAGCCTGCGTGGGTGGTTGTGGGGTGGGTGATGGCTGGAGGTTATGGTTGGTGATGGTGGAGGTGATGGAGCTCAGAGTAGAGCCTGGGCGCTACGGATGGAGGAGGGGTACCTGTATTGGTAGCTGTAGTTGGTGGAGGGGTGTCTTGACAGCATGGGCTGGGATCTGGGCTGCGGGGCCATCATGAGGGACTGGGGCTGGTACTGGGGGGTGTAGGTCATGTACGGGGGGTTCCGCGTGTACATGTACCTATCGGGGGGCTTCTCCTCTGACTGCAGGTTACAGCAGGCGAAAAAGCAGCCGCCGGCCATGAGTAACACGGCAGACACCCAGCCGATGTAGAGGGCCTCGCCCAGCTCCCTCCGCTGGGCGTCAATCAGCAGGGGGTTGTAGAAGTCCCGGATGATCACGTGACCCGTCCACGACACGGGAATGATGACGCAGAAGCCCGCCATGATGGCCATCACGCCGGCGATGACCAGGATCATGCGCTTGGCGCGGTCGTTGTTCTGGATGCAGGAGGTGCACTGCATGCCCACCAGGCCGATGAGGAGCCCCAGGGCCCCGAGTGCCAGGGAGGCACACATGAGCCCCCGGGCCGCCTGCAGGTCCGGGGACAGGGCCAGCAGGGAGTCGTACACCTTGCACTGCATGCGGATGTCCGCCTGCCGGAAGCAGTTCATCCACAGGCCCTCGAACCGCGTCTCGAACACGATGATGTTCTCGCCGATGAAGGCGGTCACGCGCCACATGGGCATGCCAGTGGTGGCTGCCGCCCCGATCAGCCCGATCAGGGTCAGCACCATGCCCAGGATCTCCAGAGCCGAGTTGGCCATGTTCCAGTGGGGGTGGTCTTGGATGTTCCTGGTGGTTCCTATTGGGTCCTGAAGGATCCTGATAGGTCCCGTTGGGTCCTATTGGTTCCTGTTCGTTCCCTGTCCTCCCGTGGAGAGTGGGAAAGAGCAGGAGTGTGTGTCCGATAGGAGCCGAAGGATTGTGTGTGTGTGCTAGGAATAGTTTACCTGAGAGAAGAGTGTACCTGTGCACCAGCACCGCCTCTTCCCAGAGGAGTAACACAGTAACTGGGAGGGGTGCAAACTGAGACCTGTTGCTAGGCGACCGAGTCCCCTCTGGACAATGTGTGTGTGTGTGCGTATGTGTGTGTATAGATGTGCATGTGTGTAGGTGTGCATTGGTGTTTTTGCATAGATGTGTGTGTGTGTGTCTATGTAAATGTAAGTGCACGTTTGCATAGATGTGCTTGTAGTTGTGCATGTGTAAAGTAAAAGGTGACTTCATGTGTAGATGTGCGCGTGTGTACATGATGCGGGGGGGTGTGTGTGCGTGCGTGCACGTGCATGTGTGTGAGTCTGTGAGTATACGTCTAAATGTGTAGTTGTGTGTGTGTCTTTATGGGTAGATATGTGTGCGTGTGTGTTAAGGTGTAGATGCGTGCGTGTGTGTGTTTAGGTGTAGATGCTTATGGGTGTGTTTATGTGTGTGTACCCAGGAGCGGGAGGAGGCTGCTGTTTTGCTTGATCGGAGGTCTCGGTTTACAGTCCTGTCTCATCTTCTACCTGGGAGAGGTCTGGACCCCAACCTTGAACAAACCTCATGTTAAAGGTGTACATTGTGAATAATTCATGTTGAGATCAGGTGAAACCACACAATATCAGGGACAGAGCGGGACGAGGCTGTTGTAAATATGTACACTTTTGTTTCGGTTATTTTATATTTGTATCACTTGAGACACACATTGTGTTAAAAATAGCATAATCACATAGGATTAGCATGCGAACTCGTTTCTTTGTTTACTTAATACCTTTACTTAAAACATACAGGCAAAAAACAGACATCCTGGAGATGTTTTCAGCTATACAAAACAAAGCTCGTCTAGTTTTCAGTGCTAGCCTCGGGACACGGTCAGATCCATTTGTTTAGTGGGTGGAAGGGAGCACCCAAGCCGGTTACACAGGTTAGGTATATGTTAACTGGCGACACAGTAGGAAACACAACAATGTCAGCCTCACATACCAAGCATCAACACAAAGAAGTGTCACATGACCACGTTCTTCTTCTTGCTTCCGGACAAACTGCTGGACCTTTACGAAGTCTTTTTTTATGACCTCGTCATGAACTCGATTTTCCTGTTCAGTTCAAATGTTTGTGTCATTGTTTAAAACAAACAAAGAAAATGGACAAAAAATATTAAGTAAACATTTATTGCAAAAACACATAAAGACCTGTATTTTGAGGCCAGTGCTGTCAAAATGTGAAAAATGTGTACAAATATACAAGATAAACATGAACAAGCTCCTCCTTTCTGTGAACCTCATGCACTCTAGAATATTAGGCCCAGTGCATAGTTTTTATTTCTCAAAGCGCAGATCAACTGTATGTTCAGACTTTTTTTCATTTTAAAGAGTAACTACACTGTGGCTTACAAACGTGGGTTTTCTGCCATTTAAAAAAAACATATCAACATAATTTAAAGAACGTAACTGTGGGCCTAATTACATCACAGAGTACTAAAACCAGGTATTTTCTGAAAGACATCCACAAGATAGAGGTCTTCTACTTTGATTAAATATAAATTCAGTAAACAAATATACTTTATCCCAAAAAGATGGCACATTCCACTCACTAAAGGTAATAATTCAACAGCCCCAAATCATATATTTTTTTACCATTGGCTTCGGTTTCAACCTGAAGGGTGCAGCATACTCACCAATGTAAACCAGTGTTTCGTTACTCTTTAAATGAAACACTTTGATCAACTCATTGCAATATTAAATTAGATCAAACGAAGAATCAAACAAAATGATTTTAAAACAACAGCAGCACAGCTGGCTCTCATTTAAACTCGTTCGGCCCTCCAACCCTTTAAATGCTCCTTTAAAAATAACCTGAATTTAAAAAGAAGAGTCTGTTTCCAGTAACGGCCATCCGGGCAGCCAATCAGTCTTAAATTCACATTTCGAAAAAACAAACTAGTGGTCCACAGTATAGTCTATTTTGTGGAGATGTTGTTGCTTTACTGGAATCGGTTGGGTGTGTAGATGACGGATGCCGGGCCGGGGGTATAGGCGGGGGCGTAGCTGTAGGCAGGCTGGTAGGTGTACGGCTGGTACGTATATCCCGGCTGGTAGAGGTTGGCGTCCGCGTTGTACACGGCCCGCTCCTCCTCCTCCTGGGTCCTGGGAACGTGGCGACACAGCAGGATGACGCCCGCCACAAAGAGCAGCGCGCCGGTCACCCAGCCGATGTAGAGGGCCTCGCCCAGCTCCCTCCGCTGGGCGTCGATCAGCAGGGGGTTGTAGAAGTCCCGGATGATCACGTGGCCCGTCCACGACACGGGGATGAGCGTGGTGACGCAGGCCAAGAGGAATAGGCAGCCGCCGGACACCAGCACGATGTGCTTGGTCCTGGCGCGGTGGTCCACCACCTTGGTGCACTTCATCCCCACGGCGGACACGACGAGGGCGAAGACGGTGAGCGCTACGGCGCTGCACATGAGGCCCCTGGCGGCCTGGAGGTCCGGGGGGAGGAACAGCAGAGAGTCGTACACCTTGCACTGCATGCGGATATTCGCTTGCCGGTAGCAGTTCATCCAGAGGCCCTCCCACCGTGTCTCCATGACGATGATGTTCTCCTCGATGAAGGCCGTCACCTTCCACATGGGCAGGCCGGTCACCGCAGCGACCCCGATTAGGCCGATGAAGCCGATGACGAGAGCGATCACCTCACAGCAGATGGCGTCCCGCCGGTCCTTCTTGGCGATCTTAGCCTTCTCCTCATACACAGAATCCTGATACGTCTGCGCCTGCGTCTGCGCCTGCTTCTCGTCGTAGTATGTCCCCACATAGGACTGGGGCGGCTTAGTGTAGCCACTGTAGGCCGTGTAAGAAGCCATGTTGGCAGCGTTCAGAACGGAGAGAGGCGAACTGTCTCTGGAGTCTCTGGTCTCTGGCGTCTAAATGAGAAGGGACGTGGAAGGAAGGAGCTTTTACACCCCAGAAGTTATGCTTAGGATGGCATGTGATCCTACTGGTTGAGCTGCTTTATAGGGCCATAGATGACGGCCACGCCACAACCGCTGATACCGGTCTGTCTGCAGTCAAAGAGGAAATTAGCATGAACAATAGGCCATTAAGTGTCTTGATCAATCTCTCTCTCTCTCGCTCTCTGGAGGTGTTGTTCATCAAGCTCCGACTCAATCAGAGTTATAGTGTTGGTGATGGGAAAGGTCGATCTGTTGTTTAAATGATAACATTTCACCAGGGACCGAGACACATTCCACTATTGTTTTGACAAAACAAACCAGAAAAGACATTCTGGTTTTCAACAGATGACAAAGATTGTGTCCGATTTTTGGGTGGTAAACTTAATTATAAACTAAAAACATCCTTAAGTTAATACTAAATGATGTTTTATATACAAATGAGTTGAGGCCTCTATCTTGTTTTAAAGCTGAGTACAAACCATATCACACCTGGCCACCAGGTGAGCGTCTCACTTTGTGTATGGTCTGTTTTTTTCTGACTAGAGACAGTGGGTATAAACATTTTTATAAACCCTTGGTGCAAATGTAGCTGTCGGAGCAAAGCATGGATGTTTGAGCTGCCCGAGTTTCATTGTAACGTCATAGGCCTACTTTCCTTTTAGACAGCTGTTCACACCTTGCTGTCCCTCGTTCACACATTCATCACAATTACAGAAATAAGTACCGCTTGTACTACCATGTTTACACTTAGAATCTGTTTAAACATTTAATTTCAACTATTGAGTATAAATTGTACTTGTGTTGGCCTACATAGTGGTAACCTACTTTAATCAAACAACACTCTCCTGTCCCATATACTCTCAGGTGTAGCAGGACAGCCCAGACTAGGGTTGACCCCTACTATACACCTGGTTATACAGAGTAGTGTGCAGGTTTTCCCTATGGGAGAAAGTTGATAGTTTGGCTATTTCTGCTACTTTTGGTTTTGGTTCCAGTCGCCACGGGTTACTTTAATAACAGTTTTTTTAGGTAGGTACGAGACTGAGTATACTCTAGATAATACTAGGAAACCAGAAAAGTATCAAAGGTTGAGGCTTCCTCAAATTCTTGAATAGGAATTGAGTTAGTGTTTAATCAAAATGTGATAATCACATCAGTTTTATCACAGCCTATCTGAGCCTCTTCCAAGTCTCGTCGTCTACTCTTCTTGTGTACTACTAGTCCTCGAACTCAACTGGTACCTGACCGCTCTTCTACTGTTTACTACTCCTCTTCTATACAAGAACACGGAGTAGGGCTTTTAGACATACAGTACATTTGTATCCGGGCTCTTCTAAAAAAAGGTCATGTTTTGTAAAATTGGCCTACAAAAAAGAAATCTTTTAAAAATGCTTTATAGAATGTATTGTTACAATTCTCAGTTAAGCAGATGTGGCCATTCCAACAGTTTAGGTCAAAAACACGAGTTGGCGGGCGGAACAAGCAGCTCGATGACCACCTAGCTGGTTGCCACCACGAATCCCATTGCAAATGGGAAGTCAGGGGGTTGACTGGTGAAGGAAACACATTGTATCAGAATAGTGAGACCCAAATATCCCATCTGGGAATGACAGTTTACCTGAAATGTGTTTTGATGCCTATGGAACTGAATGACCAGAAGATATTCAGTTTGATGAGGCACAGAGCTAAAACTTTGTCACAATACACACAGATTATAGCAAGAAAACCATACAAGCCGGGACAACCTGAATACTCAAACAATTAGTTATTTACTTATTTAGTTATTTACTTTTATTTGCGATCAGAATATCTTTTGTCACAGAGAACGTTTAAGTTTAAGTTTTTGTGTAAACATTGAACATTTTTTTTAACATTGAAAATGATTGATCATAAAAATATGTATATTATATATACAGTATATTATATCTTATATTACTTTACAATATATATTATTACCTTTAGTCAGAAAGATAAGTGCTTTTTCTCACATTAGGGCAGATGCCTCCTGTCCCGGTGTGACCCTCTAAATGATTGTGTAATAAATCATACAACTACATCATCACAGCAGTGTGACACCATACCAAATACTACCATTAGTCACACCTGTACGATACAAACAGGCTTCATAATATATGAGAAACTGTGTTGCAGCATGTGCGTGCAATGCATCAATTCAATCATTTCGCGTATATTGTCAAAAATGCATGGCTCAACTGTCTATAATGTGTACATCATATTTTTTGCATCCACATTTCTACTACTTAAAAAAAAAACGAATTGAGTTGTTTTTAAATAATATTACTGCCCTGTACTTGCTGCTGTGACACCCTAAATGCCCATCTTGGATTAATAAAATAATTTGATCTAATCCCATCTCATCTGATCCTAATCAGGACAGTGCTGTGACCGCACTCGCAGTTACGGTCAGTGTGTTGCGTGTTGTGTCCGCTCAGACGTACTGATGCTTCTCATAAACGCTCCCGGCCTGCGAGGACCATGCTACATCCACCGTGTCCTCCTTCGGGTCCTCCTCGGTGCCGGTCATGTGGTACTCCTCGGCGGCGGCATACATCGACGTCCCCTTGTCCTTCTCCCTGCGGGCCGTGTATCGGTAGATGAGGATGATGCCGGTGGTCAGCAGCAGGCCGGCGGTGGCCCAACCCACGTAGAGGGCTGCGCCCAGCTCCCGCTTCCGCGCCTCCAACACGATGGGGTTGTAGAAGTTGCTGATGATGGAGTGGGCGGTCCAGCAGACGGGCAGCAGGGTGATGACGCAGGCCAGCAGGAACAGGCTCCCGCCCACCGCCAGCGTCACGTCTTTCCCCTTCGGGTTGCCCCGGCAGCAGGACGTTCTGCTCACCCCGCAGAACGCAACGAGCAGCGCCGCGGTCGCCACGCCGATGGACACCAAGGTGAGGGCGCGTGCGGCCTGGAGGTCAGGGGTCAGGATGAGCAGCGAGTCGTACACCTTGCACTGTGTTCGGATGTCCGCCTGCCAGATGCAGTTCATCCACAGCCCCTCCCACATCATCTCCATGACAACGATGTTGGCGCCGATGAAGGCAGTGACGCGCCACATGGGCATGGCGGTGATGGCCACGGTGCCGATAAGCCCGAAGAAGCCCAGCACAAGAGCGAGGTTCTCCAGCTTGGCCTTCATGATGGAGCTCGCTCTTGTCTGGTCTCTGCAGGAGAACTAGTGGAGCGTTTCCGTGATCAAACCATTTTCACCTTGTAAAAACCTGCTGCTATGCCATCCTTCAGGTTTGGCCTCGGTCAGCTGATAAAATGCCTCCCCTTTAAGTTTCACTGACGACTTCACCTCAAAAAATTTTCAGTTTGTTTAGCTTTGTCTGTCTGTTATGTTTCTTGGTTAAGGGTGGTGGCTGATGAAAAGGTTTTACATGTTAAAAGTATTTTCGATGCCACAGTTGTGGTATCCAATTTGCACCTAATTTTCTATGTGGGATTAAAAAATACTATTTTATGCTGTTGTGGTTAACTGCTAGGGTTTAGCTTCTAGACCAACACTTAGAAGCTAAAGCTAAGCTTGAGTCCAGTGACAATACAGTCACAGTCAAACACTTTCCCCTTTCGTATATCCTTAAAACTCAACCATTCACATGGGGCTACTGTAGAAGGTCTTACATTGACTCTGTACAAATGTATATTCGGTCCAAATTGTACACAATATGGGAGATAAATGGTCTGTGATTTTATTAGGAAATGTTTGAATTAATGAATTTCACAGGCCTGTGTTTGTGTGTGTAGGTATGTGTGCGTGTGTGCACGTGTGTGTGAGAGAGAGTCACAAATCATTGAAAGCAACACAGAGTCCCAGTGTGAAAGAGCAGGAACAGAAACCCGAGTGCCTGTCCAACAGGTTTGGTGATGCCATCCTAATGGCAAACCCTCACTGCTAATGTAAACACAGCACTTCCTGTAAGCCTACTGTAAAAAAAAAAAAAAAGTCAACATGTCACCGAAACAAAAGCCCTTGCAGTACTATGCAGATCCCCACAAAATCCAATAATGAAAAGGACAGCCTAAAACCGATGTTAATAAGCAGTTGTTTGTTGGTCTATCGTCTATTGGTGTTAGCTATGTATGGGATGTGGATGTATACGTTTATATATGATTTTATATTTGAATATGGAAACTGACCCTAATTGTATCCTATCTAGAGTTTATAGTATGGAGCCCCACCCAACATTGATTAGTATCGCGTTATATTTCATTTTTTATATCTAATGGTAAAACAAATCGTGTGGTCGAGCTAAAGAGAATACAAAGATTTTAAAAGAAAAAAGAAAGTTTAAATATTATTATTGTACATGCATGGTGCATGTACACGTGCGCCCCCTACTGGATATCAATTCAATTTCGGAAACAAAGTCTCAAATATTACATCAAAGTAACCATTCTTTATTATCGGAATGCATAGTGTACAATACACCATATAGTTAATGTCACTAAGTATATGTGCAGTTTATTCGAATTTGAACCACTGGCAGTTCCCCTTTCGCAATGTGTCTTCAACTGAAAATAAAAAAGTGTAAGCCATGGAGTGGCCGACATCGACAGGCCTGTCGAAAGTACAACGGAGAACGATCTGCCCTCTCCATTGGTAGTTTAGGGGCAGAGACTGTGAGGGATGAGCGGGGAACACAGAGGGTTTGATCGCCTCGATAAAAGGTCTCTCCGGCCTTTTGTCCGGGTTGAGGAGGTTTGGCTGACATAACGATCGGCGCAACCAAAATAGACCCGTTAGTCCGTGATTACGGTGTCAAGGGAACCATTATTGCCAAGACAGGGGCTCGCAAGTTCGATTACGTTGAGGAGATAACGGAGAATGATTCCCGCGTTCAAGGGAGAGGGATGGACGGAGATTCACTCACCTTGAGGTCAGACGACCAGACACGGGACCGGTTTCTTTATCCACCTGAATTAAAGGACCCACGATATAACAGAAAACCCACAACCTAGGCGTTTAAGATTCACTTCATTAACATCTGACGGGATATTAGAAAATGAATGCAATATAGTCCACATATCCACGGCCCCTCATGTCGTAATCGAAGCCCATTTTCAGAATAAAAGCATGGCTTTTATCGGTTGATTATTCAGAATAAAAGGATGGCCCATTTAACGATAACATTTTCGATATTGGATCGACTAAATCGAATAAAGTTGATGGTTAACCATAGAATAAGGGGACCAGGTTTCTGCAATGAAAAACGGGGACATGTTGACATTTTGCCTATTCTTATCATGGTAAATGTTGTACTGTAGTGAAGGATTGGGCAATAGCCAACATGCCCAATTGTTTACTATGATGTGTTTCAAGCTTTGATAACCCAGCCGAAAATAATCCAAAGTAGCTACTCAAATACGGAACATTTCTATATTGTATTGATAGTCTGTTGTTTATAATCGGCCATGCCTGCTTATGGTATAAAGTCGATAGATAGAACCCCGCTTAGCGAGGTCACGTCACAGCCTCTCAGATAGACTTGAGACTAATTACCAACTGTCTCAAAATGTATATTCATCACCAAACTAGAACCTTTGCCATTTGCCAAAACGTATTCATATATATTTTGAATCCATTTTGAAAACCGCGGACATTACCGGGGACAGATCACCAGAAACGTGGACTGTCCCCGGAAAAAGAGGACGTCTAGTCACCCGCTACCATAGAAAGCATAAATCATATGGAAATCAGATAACACTGCTGGAATCCACACGTTTTCCAATTGTTTTTTAAAACGACGGTTAACACACGAACCAACATAAAAGCACAATATTAAAAAGCAGATTTTTGGGGATTTGTAAGTACGAAACAAGGGTATTTATTATGATATCAATACATCTTTTCTATATATACACATAGTAATAAAAATGTAGTCTTAGTAGCACAATGAGCTTCTTTATAAGAATGACTTTCACTCTCCAGACACCAACATCTTTCTCCTTGATTGCTTCAGCATATTTGGACCTTCTTTTGAGAAAACAAATACTTTATATGAAGATGTACTGATAAATTATGGAAGAATATGAATAAGTTAAAATCCATACATTGTGACCTATCACAAGTGAAATTTAAGTAAATTAAAAAAATGTTTAAACACACAAAATACCTTACAATGTTTATGTGCAGGTTCTGTGTAAAAGTGTGCTTGTGTGGAGTGTTACAATGAAATCGTCCTATAAATGGCATCGCAGATGGAAAGTATTGTATATATTTATACACAGTAAACTTGAGAAAATGGTTTCACAGTAAACCTTAAAGAAAACAAAAACAACATGAGACAGCTGATGCAATTTCAAGTAAAACAGGATTCTGTTAAGTTAAAACAAATACAAATCCCTTGACCTCCATATCGAGGGTTTTGGAAAACATAATTCTGTAATTCTATTCGATAAAAGAACAAGCAAAAATATGTTTTCTCACCTAAAAAAAAAATCAGTCTGCAAAACAGAAAAATTCATATTTTAAATAATCACAAATCTGATTAAAAAAAAAAAACCAATACCAGTGTATACACTTGATGACAAGTAAACTACGCTAAACTATGCACCACTGAACTGGTTATTTGCTATTCCCATCTTTACAGAAGTCAAAAATAATACACAGCTTGTACCCGAGATGAACTCAAGAGCCACTAAGACAGAAATGACCGTGTCACAAATACCCCGATTTGGCAATGAAAGGCAGAACGTCCCGGATGCTGCCTGAATGTGCAAACTATCGTCTCTTGATTGTACCCTTATAGCTGGACTCTCGACGCGACCTCTGGGACCGTTTTTTAAACAGCAAACGACTCCACGACCTCCCCCTCCTCTTGCCCCTGTATTGCTCAATCACTTATCAATGACTGTACAAAAAGAAGCGTTTGAAAAATATTGATTAGGATATACGTCTTCTGATAGCTGTGCTAGATATATCTATATATATATATCTATATATATATAGATATATATATATCTATATATATATATATATACGTCAATGCCCATGCATTGCTGGAGAGGGAGGCAGGGAGCGAGGGAGTTGAGTTGAAACGGATAGATCTTTTTTGTCGTTTTTAAAATCATAAATCTTCCTTCTGCTCTTGTGTTTTTACGTGTCGTAGTCTGAGGAGCAGTCCGAACGCTTCCTGCGGACCCACACCTCCGCCTCGATTCCCTCCCCACTGGTTGCACCTTGTTCCCCCATCTGGGGCAACCTCTTGGGACCGCCGGCCCCGGTCTCCTGCTCCTCCTCGTCCTCCTCCTCTCCTCCTCCCAGGGTCAGAGCCATGACGGGCTCCTCCAGGCCGGCCTGGTCGGGTGGGGGTCGGCCGGCGAGGGAGAGCTCCTCCTCATCGCTCAGGATGTCCGTCTCCTTCACCTCTTCCTGGTCCTCGTACTCCTCCAGATCAAACTGCTCCTCCACCCAGCGGTCCGTGTCCCCCGTCAGCTCTTCCTCCTCCTCCTCTGTTTCTGCTCCTCCCCCCTCCCCCTCCCCCGGGGGGTCCTGGGGACTCTCCGGGGGGGGTCCGGGCTCGAGGTCTGGCTCGCGGTCGAACACGATGTCCGTGTCGATGGTGAAGCGGTTTCGCACCAGCTTCCGTCTCCCCAGGGTGCGAGTGGGGACAGACACTACGGCCACAGGAGGTCACAGAAATTAGCTCATTTCTTATGATGCCGTTTTAAATGCCCATGGGAGTTTTGATCTTTGAGCCTCAACTTTGCCTTTCCATGGGCTTCATTTGTGTCTCTAATGCTTTATAAATAAAGTATCATCGTCATGTAATAATATAATAAATATAGCTATAATAATAAATATAACTACCGGTATATATAAACCCAAGATTGGCAGCTGAAAGACGTACGGGATGAGACAATTATCACGTTTGACATCCCATCATTTCCTTGTCAACGCTCTTTCACTCTCAACGCTTAAACAAAAACGCTGCTCTTCTTCTGTTCAGGAGTGGATTTGACTGAAATCCAATTCAGATGCGAGAGGATTCTGATCAATCTCTCTGAATGGGAAACTTCCGAAAGTTAAACGAATGATTGTATTAAGTTGAATATCTTGTGTAATACAATAATAATAATAACAACAATAATATAAGCCTCAACCCTCTAAGGGCTCACATGATGTAATAAAGACTAATAGTCTCAATCTGGTGATATAACAAAGACTAAACAGTTCTGATGATGTAATATCTAACTCTGAGGACGTAACCGAGAGTAAATTGGCGTCTCATTACCTGCTCTGTTGATGGCAGGCCTTGCCCCCTTCAGGGCGCACAGTCTCTTGCCTCCGAAGGGGACGTACTGCTGGCTGAGAGGCAGGCTCTCCGTCTTCAGCAGCTGGCGACGCTGTTTCTCCCTCAGGATGGAGTGTACCGTCTTCAGGAAGTCCATCCGGCTCTCTGGGGAACTGGGGGGAGACCAGGGAAGAGGCGGGGTTAGGGTGGTGGTGTGAGTGATGTTGATAATGGGTGAACTTGAACTTGGTGGTTGTGGTGGTGGTGGTGGTGATGGAGGTGGTGGTGGAATAAGTGGTGATCATGGTGGTGTTGGTGGTGATGGCAGTAGAGGAGGTGGTGGAGATGGTGGTGTTGGTGAGCGTAGTGGTCAAGGTGGTGGTAATGGTAGGAGTAGGGGAGGTGGAGGAGATGGTGGTGATGGTGAGCGTAGTGGTCAAGGTGGTGGTAATGGTAGGAGTAGGGGAGGTGGTGGAGATGGTGATGACAATGGACTGATGGAGATGATGGTCTTACCTGCAGCAGAGCTGGAAGCTTCTCTCTGGTCTTCCTTCAGACTCTGACTTGATGTGGACGATCTCACACACCGCCGTGCCCTCCCCGTCTGCAGGGAAAATACGTTTAAGAATTAGTCTCCACAACCATTGAAGTTCATTACCCAAACTACTACCCGACATAATTGTTTTTGGCTGAAAGGAGCGAAACTGATAATGGCCAAGCATGCAGATTATGATTGTCTATTTTCTATGATTGTCTATTTTCTTCACAAAAACTAAGTGGCAGATTCTTCTTACAGTTACATTTATAAGGATAACAAAGTCAAGCCATGAATGATCATTTACGTGTTTGGGAAGAGTGTAAACAATGTCTGAAACTATAAGTGGGAATGGCTATACAAACAACAATGACCTGGATGTTGAATCACAGCAACCATGACCCTAAACCATCAGGCGAGGACAGACATGGCCACATCCTCAAATTCGAATGGGAATATCTTGAAACCAACGTCCTACCTCCGTTAGCTAAAGCTCTGACTTGAAGGGTCTCTGTGGAAATCATGTGACGGAATCGGAATGGGTCCTTCTCTTCGGAGGACATGGACACGCGATGGGAGCTGCCCTGCAAACATTTACAAAGACAAGAGTTAGCTTTGCCTCACTTTACTAGACTTTGCTTTCAGGTTAGACACATAGCATTCACCAACTACAGATTTGCATCTTTCCTAAGTACAGAGAGGGCAGATATGGACATTTCTAGTCCGGCATGTACAAAACTTATTTCATACAGGTGACCTACTAGACTAGTTCTGAGAGTGGATCTCAGACAAGTTGCTCTACACACCGGGGCCCTAATAGAACAGGATTCTATTTAAAAACACTGCATTTGTTATGGTTAAGGCTCTTCGCAAACAGAAGAACCACTCACCAACTTCTTCTTTTGTTTGGAGCCGTCCTTGCACACAAACACCACGGCCGTTTTGAATACTGCAACATGAAGGAAAAGGCACACGGTCAGGAATGATAACGCAGAAAAACATGGCAACTATTCACTTTGGAGGCCTGTTTGATCCGACTAGCTAGCGAGTCATCTAGCCTAGGGAACGTACCGAACGTGGCGAGCTGGGGCTCCTTCTTCCACTTCCCTAACGAAGAGGGCGGGTTGAGCCACGTCACTGTAGCGTGGAGCAGCAGGTCACCCATGGACAGATCCGCAACCTGCGACCGACAACCACGTAACGTTACCTCACCATGTACACAGTTTATTACGACATATCCAAAACCGGAGACTGAATGCAAACAATGGATCGCAAACCTGCCACAAACACGGCATACCTTTACACATGCACACCGTTAATTGAGATGGATCGGCAACATGCAACAAACACATTAAAATGTAACATCACCATAAACATGCTGTTTACTACGATACATCATACATTTGTGACATCTGATTTACAAAATAACCTTTTGTCTATTACAATAGATGGCAAGCCTTCGACAAACTCCTGTGACAAACACCGGCATTCCATTAGTAGCTTTTCACACACACACACAAACTATTTATTAGAGACCCATATAACGGCACAGTTCAATCAGAGGTCACGTCCGGCCACTGACCTCCTTCTTGTCTCCACTCTGCTCGGTGATGAGCTGGTCAAACACGGCGCCAAACTCTTCGTGGATCTTCTGCATGTCATTGATGTGGCTTGCCACCTTGTTCATGGCTTTCATGGCCACTGCAGACAACAAAACCAGAATACAGCACTCATTTAGTTTGGATTAGTTTCTATGGCACCGAGATGCATTGGTTCATAGATCAAGGCTTGTGACTTCCTGTCTGTCAGCAACAGATGATGTACTAGCTAGCTAGCACTAGCACTGGTGTTAGCAGACAGCAGTGCCAGCGCTACGGCTGGTTCAAGGAGCTAATTAGTGCTACGGCCAGTGCTAGCAGCTAGCTAGCGCAATGGCATGGCTAGCAGCTAGAGGCGCTACCTTTACGGACAGTACTAGCAGCTAGTAAGCGCGGGTGTCTCACCGTCTAGATGGTAGTGTTCCTCGCTCTCAGGGTCGGTGAGGGAGTGGAGCTCACGGAGCAGCAGGGGGTACTTCAGGACCCTCTGGATGGGCTTGATAAGGTAGGACTCCAGGGTGTACGAGTGCTGCTGCTTGGGGTTACGCTCATCCAGGAAGGCCTTGAAATCTGCGTCCGTTTTGGCTGGAGATGGATAACAAGAGTTCAGATTGAAAAGCATTCTTCTCACAAGTTTGTGTGTCATTTTAGTTTCTCAGCAAAGATTACTAAAAACGGTTCAGGGTTCAGACATTAAATTACACTTTGAAGTTTGAATAAAACAAACCTTTGTGGCCACAAGAGGTGTAATGGTATTACACACACAAATGCACAGCAGTGCACACAAATACACAATAGGCCAGTTACCGCCATCCATGTGCACAGCTGTAGTGTTTTTAGTTGGTAGGCTTAGTTTTACAAATTTGTTGTGGACACAAGTGGTCATATACACACACAAACACAGACAAACACAAACACACACATGCTCACTCTCACTGTAATGGCTAGTTACTGACATCTCTCTCCCACTCTCCCCTGAGGCTTCCACTGCAGCAGCCTCATTATTATCTACCCCGGGGAGGCCTGTTGGACAACCAGCACAGGGCTCCCCTCTGACCCCCTCGCCTGCAGAGCTCCACTCACCTTTCACCAGCACCTTGGGGACCTTGGTGTGGCTGGCGCAGAAGGCACTGTAGATCTTGAAGCGGTCAGCGTAGTACAGGAAGGAGCCCCCCAGGGAGAAGAGGATTTTCTGAGGAGAGAAGGAGAGATTAGAGGTGGCTCAAGGTGGACATACACCTCTGCAACTATGCCTTTCTCCAGTGTACAGTCTGTTGTATAGCTCGCTCATAAATAACTTTTCGGTAACCTTTACTCAAGTTTCTGCAGCATGCTCTGATTTTGATGCATTCAAACTGGCCGGTTGTTGTAAGATAGCAAATATAGCAATACACATTACTTAGTGCTACAACTTATCTAGGTGGAATGAGTTAACTGAAGCAAACAGTAGCAATTTTACATCTTCTCAAAAGTGGTTCAATGGTCAGATTAAATAATTTCAAATTCAGCTCACTGACTGTTAAGACCACAAACCAGATGTTTTGGTCCGGGGTGAAAAGAACTTCGGTTAGTCGATATTGGGGGACTTTGTACTTGTACTCCAGTACTTTCCAACACACACACTAAACGTCTTACTGGACGGATATGGATGGATGAGACACTGTGTTAAAAGAATAGAAAGATGGTGGTACCTTGAACTGGTCCACTCTCTCCAGTTTCTCCAGGTCTGGGACCAGTCGTGTTCCGTCCTCCAGAGTCTTGAGGAATTCTACCTGGAACTCCACCATTTCATGGAGGTTCCCAAACAGCACGTCCAGCTGGGTAGGGGAGGGACAATATGCTTTAACAGAGAGGCGGGATGTCTGTGATTGGCGATTTTACCAACTAATGAACGAGGAAGTGCGTGTCATACCTCGTCCTGGGTGAGGAAGCTCTCCTTCTGCAGAGGGGTCAGGTAGCGACCAATTAGACAGTTCAGATCCTGAAACACAAGAGGCCTGCCGTCATTGGGAGTCGCCAACATCAACACCTGGCAAACATTGCCTTTGAGTGTTAGCATTGGTTGAGATATGTAAAACAAAACTGTAGAATGTTTCAGTTTGCCACAGCGTTTTTATAATGCATTTTATAAATGCATTGGCATATTTACTATTTTACCTTCTTATAATTACATAATCCCTTTTAAAGTATTGTCTTATATGGATTGGCCATTAAATGTGATTACTGCCTATGTAAAGCACTCTGAGTGGCCTGTGTGTTTGGAGGGTGCTATATACAATCTTTCAACGTACAATTACATTTTCAAGTGGTGTGTATTCAGGTTTTATGTAATTGCACAGTAAATATTGAATGCATGCGTTGAGATCTGTCAACCGGTAGCATTAGTTTTGCACTGTGTGAATGTTTAATTCATGGCTGCTACAAGTCAACAGTGAGCTCTATCATTAGGAGATGCTGACAGACAGTGTACCATGTTTATAACCCATAATAAGCCCTAAAGCCCTGTTCTGCCCAGGGGAGACAGGCTTTAGGCTGAACTGGGGATTGTAGTTTGCAGGGCAAGATGGGCATTGCTATATGGGTCACACACACACACACACACACACACACACACACACACAAAGACAGACAGAGGTGGGATGGACACACAACACACACAGAGTTTGATGAAAATCGACACACAAACACGCGATATAGACAATGCTATATAGACACAAACACACACACATACAATCAGCTGGATGAACACACAAACACATACTCAAATTAATAAACATACTAAATAGACACAGACAAACACCCACAAAGAGAGAGTAAGAGACACACGCATAGACTCAGCTTACAACAATTGTGGGTGTTGCAACACCCACACACACTCGGATGAACAAACACAGACACACACACACGCTCACTCCAGAGGACGACCACGTGCGTGTGCGTGTGTGTGCGTGTGCGTGCGCGTGTGTGTGCGTGTGCGTGTGCGTGTGTGTGTGAAAGGGGACACTGAGAGCTGACCCTCTGAAAGGCGAGCCTCACCTTGACGTAGGTGCGCTCCGTGCCCACCAGCTCACAGATTACTTTGCGGAGCTTGTCGGCGTCCGACAGCTGGAGGCGGGGGGCGGAGGCGGGGGGGGAGAGTGGCGAGTCCGGGCTCGGCCACGACGACACACACTCCGCGCCGCTCATGTCATGGAGGCTGCGGCAGAAGGCGGCCACCTGCTCTGTGCTCTGCACACAAACACACACACACACACACAAGAGGAAGAAAGAGAAGATATAAGGTTACTTCACGCCCAGTTATAAGGAGGAAGAGGAAGATGAGGGGGACCACGACGACGAAGAGGGCCACTTTCTTCCTCGTCAGCTCACCTCTTGAGGACGCCGTTCCTGAATGACAGCACAGTGACGGTGCAGGAGAGGGAGAGAGTGATCTAAAAAAAGTAATTTGCACTAATTGGAGCTATTTTCAGTCTGTCATAACATTGACCCCCCGCCTCCATATCTTTCTCTTACTTTCTTCCCCTCCCTCATACTTCATTCTCGCTCCCCCTCCACCCCCATCCCTGTCCCGTTCCTTATTTTATCTCGCCTCCCTTTCTTTCATTTATCTCCCCCCTCTCTCCCTGCCTCTCTTGCCCCCCTTCCCCCTTCTGTCTGTCTTCCTGCCCTCTCTCTCTTCACTTTCTTCCCCTCTCCCCCTCCCCTATCTAGAGAAGACAAGAGAGATACTGTAAGAAAGGGAAGAGTCACTTTCAGCCAATATCTCTTCCTCGCCCACAGCTGGAGAGGTACAATTATCCATCGCCGCAAGAGATCTACAATCACAACGACCTACTCCAAAACACACCCCTCCATCACCACATACAAATATACAGTGTAGAGGTTGTCTTGGAAACTGACTCTGATGTTCTCTGCACTATCATTGTGGACGGATATAGAGAAATAGAGAGACACACACACACACACACACACACACACACACACACACAATGCTACGCTTTTGTTCAGGGTGAATAGCAGGACCTCTTCTCTTCACAATTAAAAAGGTCAAGTGCCTCTCTCAGAAATGCAAACGCATCGCAGAGAGAAAAAACAGAACATGCCGTTCTTGACAGCCCCCCCCAACAACATTTCATCTTGTTGTTGGTTGTGGAGTGGTGGAGCAGGGAAGCAGAAAGAGAGAGGGACAGAGAGCCGACTGCAGATGGTCTAGTCACATCACAGGACGGGGTATCCAGTGGAATCGAGCGGTATCGGCGAAGGCGTGTCCAGGATAAGGACACAAGCCGAGGGAGACCTTACCTCAGAATAGAAGAGCTTTATTAGGACAACAAACTGCCTCTCTGTCTGTTAAACCCTCAAGATGTCATGTGAGATTCTTAAGGAAAACTGTCCATTCCTGCCTGACTAGGCGTTTTGGGAGATATTTAATATAGAGAAAATGTCCAGTTTTACCTGATAAGACCTTTAGGGAGTTATTTGTAGAGAATATTGTGCAGGCTTGCCAACACAAGATGACTTGGGAGATAAAGTAAATTGTCTGGTCCTCCCTGACCAAAACGTTTTGGGAGATATCAATAAAGAAAATTGAACATTATCATTCCTGGCTGCAGTTGCGTTATTCGTACCGTGATACACGGTGGTCATAAACGGTGGTCATAAACCTTGTGATATTCCTCTGTGTGTGTGATGGATTAATATGGACATTAATGTGTTCATCTGGGCGTGGGAGGGTCCATTTATCGGTTTCAAATGGAGGACAAGTTATGTAATTGCGGCTGCTGGTAAACAGTAACACACAAAAGCCCTGGTTTTTTGGCGGTTGTTGGAGTATTTTTATGTATTATTTACCAAAATACACCAAAAGGTGGGAGTCATGAGGAATATATGCCTGTTACATAACATATCGAGGTCAGGATAGTATAGTGATGGTTCGGGTGTTTGACTCTCAGCAGAAAGGATTTAAACCCCTTAGTTTGCAGTCTATGTGTGTATCATTGAGCAAGATGCCCTAACCCCTATTTAAATAGTTAATATACCAAAATACACCAAAGTATGGAGTAGAGGAGAGAGAATATTTGCCTATTCTAATAGAAAAGACAAGGCTGGAATATTAATTGCCTCACATTGTGGCTGTCGCTCATTCCACTAGGGATGATCAAAGTAATGAAATCATTGACATTAAGCTCGCTCACATCCCATAATTCTCCACAGGGACAGATGACCAGACAGCAAGTGGTCCCATCACACACACGTGACAGCGGACCACTACAAAACATACATAACACGTTCCTGTGACATGTACAGTCACCATGTTAATGTTGACATGACAAACACTAGTCTTTGCATCGGTGCAGAAAAGGATATTGAAAATAAATTCTGTTATTTACAAGTCCTGTGTGTTCAGGTTGTATCAGTAATTGCATGGTAAATATTGAATGCGTGTGATTTGTTGCGCAACGGCATGTATTTAGTATATTGTTTCTGTGTTGGCTCAGCGAGGGAGTGTAATCGAGTTTCCAGTATTACAGCCATATGCACCATAGCGATAAAACAAGTAAATAACAGCAATATAAATGCCAAACATGCCATAGGAGAAAGAGCAAAAGCAACTCTTTTGCACGTAATACTGTGTCAAACCTTTATAGTCACAATGACTTGAATAACAAGCACTGCTAATGAAGACAGCTTGTGCTCTATCCCCTTGAAGAATGAAGACACCAGTGAGATTATAACTTGCACCATCGTGAGGGGGGAATCTCTCTCTCTCTCTCTCTCTCTCTCTCTCTCTCTCTCTCTCTCTCTCTCTCTCTCTCTCTCTCTGTCTCTCTCTC
>JAOPJO010000054.1:2566800-2581215 GCA_027123675.1 Molva macrophthalma | reverse complement strand
GCATCACCAGAACATCAACTAGTACACAGGCATCACCAGAACATCAACTAGTACACAGGCATCACCAGAACATCAACTAGTACACAGCCATCACCAGAACATCAACTACAACACATTCAGCATAAGCTAAAGCCTGTGTTAAAGTATCAGTTCTTGTAGAATACAATTAAGCAGTATTCCCACTTTCCCTTGAATGCCATCTGTCTATCCAACAGGATTGTTTCCGACCTACACAACTCCTTACGCAGAACACAATAGAGTGAAGTATGTTATCTGTATTCTACGTGAGACAAGCCTTCACTGTGCGCTAGATTAAATACCTCGTGATCATTCATTCCTCCCATCATGTGTGGATGAAAGCTCGACTCCATGTTGGTCCCCTGACCAGGAAACTGGTTGAATGAGTTCCCAGGAGCCCTTCTGTGACGGCAAGACAACAGATACATACATCACATTTGTAGTACGTACATGAAGGCAAATACTCAACATACAGGAGTACACTAGCCCCAAGTCTACCCCGGGCATGACTATCACTTACAGAGAATGACTCTCCTTATTCCTCCCGTCCTCTGGTTCGTCGTCGTAATCAAACCTATCGAGAAGTTTCTGAGGAAACAGCAAATCAGATAATCAACAAATTGAATGAAAGACCTTTAGTTTCCCTTTACATTGTTAACGATCACCCTAGAAACCTATAAGTTAGTAGTATGGCTCCTTTGTATAGCGATGCAGTCATGTTCTACAATTCATCTGATGCATTGCATTACACAAGTTGCTTATGCTATTGCCTGTCCCCAGATGTGGTTTTCTATCCACATATGAAATACAACATTTTCTACATGAAAATAAAGGATCAATATACAATACATTTTTAAGTTGACCAACAAGGCTGGAGAACAATTTAAATTCATAAATGTTTACAAAAGTGTTAATCAATTAATCAATTAATCTATTAATCAAAGCGTCAGTGATCGTTACCTTGGCTAAGCTGCTCTTCTGTTCGTTGAAGGCACCGTAGGGGTTGGGCTGTGCTGCGGGCACATGGTGCTGAGCTGAGGGCGAGTGGAGCTGTTCTGGAACCATGGTGTTGGACATCATGGCCGCCTGCGTGTTCTCCCCCTGCTGGAGGTTCTGGAGCATCTTCTGAAGCTGGTAAACGGAGGCATTGTGTTTCAAAAACAGAACTAAATGAGAGACCTAGCTCCAGGAAGTAAGAATCCCCAGTAGTGTTTTTTAGTGAACACTGTTGATTTAGTGATCAGTAAAAGCCAGAGGATAGAACTAATGAGGGAGATTGGTGGAGCAAAACTATGTAAGGAAAGATGGGTTAGGGTCACTCCAAGCTGAACGGTTCTGGACTCGAAAGGAATAAGTCTACTACCCATCTGCCGGCCTGGCTACATCTAAGTTGTGAATACCATGGCTTACCTCCTGTCCCCCGGAGGTCTGGAAGAGATGGGCCACAGCGGCCAAGGCGTGGGAGCTGGGCAGCTGGGAGACAGCAGCTACAGCTGGGGAGCTGGAGACCGGAGGCTGGGGGTCTGGCTGGAAGGCGGTTGGACCTGCTGGATCACGAAACGTTTTAGATTGGCCCTGTTCTTGCATCCACACTTGAAATATGTGTGCAATGTGTGGAGAATGGAAGAAGGGGGCAATTATGGAAAAGGTGTTAAATAAGTTACAAGATGTATGCATTCAGGGACCAGGATAGTGTAGAGACAAAGTTCCACTCTCAACCAAAAAGGTACTAGGGTTGATACCAATGTCCACAGTCTACTGGAAGGGATCATGGAGCAGGCCGGGGTTAGGGCATATGTTCAAGGCTTGAACAAATGCCCTAACCCCTACCTGCACCTTAAGGACTCATTGGTAGCCTACCACAGCAACATGTTTGGTACCCAAAGGAAAGCCACACAAACCCCTAGAGAACATGGCATGCCTAGAAGGTCAGTTCTTCCTTACCCCCCATTGAATGAGCTGGTGCTAGAGAGCCATGGGCCATGTCCAACAGAGGCTGGATGATGTCCATGTCAAACACTCCGTTCTTCTGCCACAGGTTCAGCACACGCAGTATCTTACTCTAAAAGAGGATGTGACATCAAACAGGTTACCACATGAGTTAAGAGTCACCCTGCACTAAACCATAATCTTCCTTTTTTGACAAAACATTGCTCATAACGTTCTGATCAAAAAATGTTAGTCATTCATTTTATGCATCAAACTAGTTGTTAAATTGAGTGAATAGGACCAGATAAAACATACACATAAAATAGAACCACATAAAATAGGACACAAATAAAATCATTACTAGATTAAATAGTATAAAACTACATCTGACAGCGACAGAAATCATCAATAACTAAAATGGGCCGTGCTGCTTGGGTTTGGAGCTACTCCTTTAACAAACAACTTATACACAGACAGCTTCCATACCTTATCATCTTCAGAACAGAGGTAGAGATTATGGAAGGTATCTGTGAAGTTCTTCAGGAATCTTGGTCCAAACACATCCTTCTCCACACCAAACTGATGGCGTGACTGTCGGACAATGGAGTCCACCACGTACAAACCGGGGACTTTCAGATCTGGCTTGCACTGATACGGAAACAATAATTTAACCACTAGCATAGAGCCATATAAACTCCAAGATCCAAGTTGAATTAAAAAATGAGATGTACGAGGCCAGATCCTAAAGAATACATACCTTCTTGATGAACTTCTCAACTATCTGGACAACGTGTTTGTAAAGCTATGAAAAGAAATGTAAATAAATAAATAACAAATAACATCTTAAAAGTTGACAATAACAAGTTAGGTTGCCAACAATAACTAAACAATGGATCTTAGTGAAGCAATATAGACAAAAATAACCATTTCTTAATTCAAGATAGAAATAGAATTAAAAGAAAATAGAACCAAATGGTCCAATGAATAGCATAAGGTATCCAAGTCAGACGATTTTCAATATAAAAGCTACCCAATAACCTCTAGTTAACCAGCCCTGCCAGCTAGGAGGCGGACCAGGTTTGTTGCATTACCTTAATTGCTTTGATTGCTGACTTTGTGACTGACATCATCTTGGCGCGGGATATCGGAGGCTTCATCTCAATCATGGAGAATAACTAGAGGATCATGGAAAGTATGTGAATGTCTTCAGTTGGTTTGGGTAAGCGAGCTGAGCAACAAAGTTATAACACTGTAATTGTGCTATTTTCCAAATACAGCTCTGCTTAATTAATGGGAAGAGACTACAACACATGACAATTTAGATCCCACTTTGGGCTCAGAGCTGTAATATTTGTGCCTGATGGTTCCTATTGAGGCAAATCGTCGCTAGGCAATTGGATTAAATGCAAATATCAGGAAACATCAAATCCAAATCTAGGATCACATTTTGACACACAGTTTAAATTTAGTATATTTTACAAACATGTTCATTCAACTAAATATCAAAGTAAAGGGTAAAGATCATCCACTGATCGGTCAGTAATGCAAGTTTTCATGGAATCCGACTTCTTGTTGGATAAAGACTGACAGCCCAGTCCCTAAACAGTGGCTTTCTATACAGTCGAACCACATGGGCGTGGTTATAGTTGGTAAACAGCACGAAAGATAATTCTATCAATTAAGGAAGTTGGAGTTCAATATGGCAAATGCTGCCTGTATTGTTGACAAATAGTTTGTAGTATACTAGGTTGATACTATTAGTAAACTTGTATCCACTAGCGAAACTTAAGACACGGACAAACCAGCTCATCAGTGGCTTACCATCAATGTAAATATGACCTCACCAGCCATGGCCTTTCAGTTCACTGTGTTTAACGTTAGGACCTAAAGGGATAAGGCCTGGCCCTTTTGGTGGGAATAACTCTTCCGGAGACGCCATTAGACTAGACCCATGTACCTCTTTAGAATATCCCACACTATGTCTTATGTTATATATCTGCAGTACCAAATGTAATCTTATATCTCGTTATCACCAAAAACGCATATCGCGGCAAACATAAGTAGTGCGTTAGCATCTTAGCGCGGCTAAGCCAAATACCATTAGGCTAGCGCTACACCCGGAGGTCAATTTATGTGGTCAATTTATATTCCAATATAAGTTACATTTTGATCATCTAGAGGATAAACTACTGCGATTTCATTAACTGATATCTATACCGTATATCGACCTCAAACACCACCATTGTGGATAAGTATATTAGCATGACAGAGCTAACCATAAAATGGGTTTCCGTCAGCCGTTGTATTTAATACAAACTTAACCAAGTTTACCTCCATGTTGAAAGCGTTCACCGCCTCCATGGCTGTTCTTGTTTTTGTTAATATAAAAACCCGTTGGTGGAACGATGTGATAGATTAATTGTTTGCTATCCTCCCGCTGTGATCATAATAACGTCAACCAGCTAGGCTAGCTACATGCTAACATGTCATCAGATCGGATCAAGTTGCGTAAGGTTGCGTCAAACGAGCAGAAGAACACAACGTGCGCGCGTCTGTATTTGCGTCTTACGTCATTGACAAAAAGAAGTGACCCTTTTACGTGGGACTACTTTTTTGTATGTTTGTTTGTTTATATTTACATTTTTATATTTTACTAGACCTACATAATTATTATTATTATTGCCCTCCTTTGTTTCATTTATTTTAACTGCTGGTTTGCGTTCTTGTGCGTGACCGTGCGTGCTTCTGCGTGCTTGTAGAGCTTTTCCACTGCAGTGGCCATTTTCCACAAAACCTAACCTGTGTGTGTGGAGCTTAGCGCGGGCTTGCTTGGTGCTTACAACACGGCCATCCACTCAGAGACTGTACAACAGTCAGCATGTCTGGCAACAGCCGCCAGCACTGGCCTCTGGGCGAGACCCAAGCCCTGCTTAACATCTGGGCTGACGACAGTGTGCAGAAGCAGATGGAGGGCATGTGTCGCAACGAGGAGGTCATCCAGTATATAGTGAACGAGTTGTCCAAGATGGGCATACAGCGCACCACCATACAGATCAGGGAAAAGCTGAAAAAGTTGAGACAGCAGTATAAGGCGGTCAAAAGGGATGAAACAAAGACTTTTCCTTTCTTTGATTTGATGGACAGTGTGCTTGGGGACAAAGTAGGCCTACATCTTTTGGATGCAGATCAGACAGCAGGTCAGTTATTGTATTACTTTGTTATGCATTGGCAATACAATTCTTTTTTTGATTTGAAGAGTTATGTTTAACTTACTGGTCTAAAATGTGTGTTTATTTAGTTGAATGCATGTACTGTCCAACACAGTGTCCAAACCACTGTGTTGTAATGGTTTAATCTGATCTTTGCAGACAAATCAACTTCAACGGGGAGCGGAGTGTCTGCCAGTATGAAAGGGACACGGTTGCTTTCTAAAATGAAAACTTCGGTGAAACCTGGTGAGTTTGAATCCTCCGCCCTCAGAACAAGGATTATTTCAACCATAAGAAAGAGGCAATGCAAAAGCTAGTTCATGCATTACCAAACTTCTCAAACATGTCATCATATTTAGAGAGTACTCATAACTACTCTACACAATATTTCACCTTCTTTAGCTAGTTTCCACACTCACCTATCAATAATGTATGCCATACAACCGAAGTTTAGTTATGTGTTTTACAATAATATGGCTCCCCATTGCAATTTGGCACAATCCAAGTCTAGATGTTTAACTAGATGAAAGGTTCTAGGTTCAAACCCAATCTCAGTAGTCTACCTGTAGGTCTCCTTGAGCAAGATGCCCTAACCCATACCTGCTGCTTAATGACCTGTATCTTTGTAATGCATGTATAATACACTCACAGTCCAGTGTCGGTCAAAAGGTCAAATCAGCTACACGTAGTCTTTCTTTATCGAGCACCGCTTTCCTCCTGCAGGGTTCCGCAAACGAAGGAGCGAGGGAGACAGCCCCACCCAGGGGTTTGTGAGCGTGATGGCGGAGTGTCACCGGAGGTGGCTGGAGAAGGAGGAGGAGCTGAGGAGAGAAGAGATGCAGCAGGAGGCCCAGCTGAGGAGGGAGGAGATGGAGCAGGAGCTGGTTCTACGGCGCGAGGAGGGCGAGCGGGAGGAGAGGCTGAGGCACAATGAGATGGAGGCCAGGAGTAAAGACACTGAGTTGCTGACCTCCTGCCTGGCGCAGGTCATGAAGCACATGGCAAAGGAGCCGCCCGCCGGTCACTAGAAACCTCACCCCCGGGACAGAAGCACAGGGGAGGAGACGAGTTGAAGCTGCTTCTGATTGGTTTGGAGATGGACCAATGTGAGGTCATCAGCGCCATACAATCAGAATCAGAATTGTCAAGTCAGTTTAACACGTACAAGGAATTTGTCTTGGTGTTTGGTGCATAACAATAATAAGAAACATAGTTAAGAAACATAAATATAACTTGGAAAGAAATAAAGTAAATGGCAAGGAATGTAGGTTAAGAAACATCAAAATAAATTTGAAACATTTACCATAAAAACCGAATGAAAGCTGTGCAGGAATGTGCAAAATATGGACCATGGAATGGGCAAATGTGAACAGTATTAAGTATACAAAATGTCTAATGTGCAAGGAATATAGTCCAGAGAACTGTGTTAATGTGACACATTGTGACAGGACTTTACGGCAATGTTACGTGTAGTGTCTATGGGGGCGGGGGTAAGAGTCTGTGCATTGTGTGTCTGGGGCCTTGTTGATGAGACCAGCAGCAGTCGGCAAGAAACTTCTTGTTGCTTTGTTTTGGTTTATTTCGTTATTGGGGAACATCACACTCTGCTATTTTCTCATATAAGAGTACTGCTTCATACGCCTGTCATAAAACAATCACAAACAATGAACTCTATTTCCATGAAAATGTATTGTTGAACAGCTGGACCATTGATATAATTATTCTGAATTGGACCAATACACAATGCAAATCCCGGCCCAACTACGTTAATGTTCTAACTTTTATCTGATCTTTAAGCGGAAGCAGAGGGCTGTTTCGTAAATGTTTTTTTTTCAGCTCGTTCAGAATTTTAGCAATGTTAATAAATGCCATACAACTAGCATTCTGGCATATACCAAATTAAAATTAATATAATGGACATTTTCATAACCTATCAACCATTGTGTTCATGTAAACATTGAATAGTCATGGTTATAAAGCGTTTGGTACATTTTGTTAAAGTGGTGAGTGATTTGTGAGTTTACACTCAAATGTATTTTTGTCTTGACAAATTAGTAAATGTGAATAAACAGGTAAGGGTTTTTTCATACTAGGTGTTAAATAATGGCACCAACTGCTGTGCACTAAAAATGTAAAGACAAACAACTGAATATATCTGTTCATGTAAAAAGGCTGACAGCAAGTCAAGAATTGGCTGATGTGGAAATCCAATACGATCAGAGGCTTCTATTCAACAGTATACTGATATGTGAAGTCATCTGGGTCATATTAAAGATGCTTGGATGTCACTAAATGGAGTTATCGATTTATCGTGATACCCCGTTTTATAGTCTAAATGAACTACGGAGAAGATATGCCCTTGAAATGATCAAAATGAGGTTTGAAACGTCAGTAAGAAAAAAATAGATTTAGGCTGGTTCTATTTCTATTTCTAATTCTCATATCCTTCAGTGTAATGACCGTCAGTTAGACAGTTCAGAGTGATATTAACAATGTATTAGCATAGATCTTTCGATATTGTATCCCTATGATAATCGTGATATTGTTTTCCCTACTGCACAGCCCTAGACAGTAGATACGTCTCCACAACAGTCGACAACAGTCGATTTAACTGGTATCAGTGCCTCCGTGTTGCAGAGGTCAGTGACTTGTATTATTGTTCCTCGTCCTCCAACGGCTGCAGAGCGAGCCAGGGTGGAGTGGCGTTGAGGTCCGTTTGTGTCTTATCGGCGTCGGGCCAGCGCGGGTCACCCTCCGCTCCGATCCACTCCGGAAGAAACGTGTCTGCGTTCCCCTCGCAGAGGTTGTGGAGGACGCAGCAGGTCCTGGCCATGTCCCGGACCACCTCCACGGTGCAGTCCAGCCGCCGGTCCAGGCACCGCCAGCGGCCCTTCAGCCTGGCCAGCGCCTGTCTGGCCGCCCGGCGCGCCGGCAGGACCTGAGCGTTGAACAGCTCTTGGTCCGTCGTCAGCCAGACGCTGCTCCGGTGCGGCCTCAGCAGCCACGTCTGCGCCGGGAGAGCCTCGTCATCGGCCAGAAGGCAGACGCCCCCCTCGTCGGCTCCGAGGAGGTTCTGCATGCGCCCGGGGAAGTCCTCTCTGGCCCACGGCCGCAGCCCCGACCCAACGGAGTCCTCGCCCACCGCCGCCGCCCACTCCGGGTCGCCGACGTTGACGTCCCAGAATCGGCCGTTGCCGTCGACGACCGCCTGCAGCGAGACGACGAGGCGCCGTCCCTCACCGCTGGGCAGGTCGGCGCGGTGGTGCGGCGGGCGGACGATGGGCATGAGGATGCGTCCGATCACGCCGACGCACTGCGGAATGCCGTGCGCCTGGTAGAAACGGTCGGCCACCTCCCGGAGGCTGCCGGGGGTCGGCTCCACAACCAGCCGGGGCCGGAGGACCTCGATGACCGCCGAGCAGAACTCGCGGACGCAGTGACACACGGACGCCACGCCCACGGCGAACAGCTCGGCCACGGTCTTGTAGCTGCAGGGGTTGCCCAGCTTGTAGAGCGCCAGCGCCACGCGTTTGCTCAGCGGGATGCAGAGGCGGTACGTGGTGTCCTGACGCTTGAGACGTCGCCGCAACGCACCGCACAGGAAGGAGAAGGTCGCCCATGAGACGCGGAAATGTTGGAGCCACTGGTGGTCCGTGAAGCCCGTCGCCGTGGTTTCCCACCAGGCGTTGGGGCGAGGGTAGGACCACACCCTTGGAGTCCACGGACTGCACTGCCTAAGGAACTGGAGAGCCATCTAGTGGGAGGAGAGAGAACCACACAAACGGGTCTGGTTAGAGTAGACAGTGGGGAGAAGGTAGAGAACCCGTTGGTTTACACACAGGAAATGCCTACATTTGTGATAATACATCAAATTTGAAGTACTCTCCTTGGTTGATAAATTACTCAAATATACTTTGTTAGACTTTGTATAGTTATAATCTGATCATTACATCTAAACAACCATTAGTAAATTAATTCTGACAAGCAGTGAAAAGAATATAACTCAAAAGATAACTATAAAACTAATTCTTATGAACATTATGAAGACTATGAACACTTAAAAACGGAATAAAAAAAAGGTCCATTCTTTATCTTTGCACAAGCATTCACTTACCCCCTCCATCCACATCCTATGAGCTTCGAATCGCTCCATCCGAGCGCGTCTGAGCTGTGTTCTCCTCTGCTTCCATTCCTGACGGAGCTTGTGAAGGCGGACGCGTCTCGCTGCAATACGCTGCTTGCTGCGAGTCCGTCGCTGGGTCTCGGCTCGGCTGTCCTGCTGCAGTTGTTTCGCTTGGTGCAAAGATATGAGAGAGAGGAGAGCATCTGCACAGACGTCTGCGTCCATGTCGCTTCGCTTTTGCACTCAACTCAGATGTTTAGTTGTTGCTTACTGTGAAAGAGTACCCTACATCGTGTTCTATTGAAATGAAAAATATTTTTTCTGTCAAGTTTGAAAACCATGGGTGTTGTAAACCTTATTGTGTACTTTCCTTGCCCATGATCCATGCTCGTCGTAATCAACAATGCATTTTCTCAAACAAACAACAATAATGTATTTCCTCGTTTTCTGTAAAACTTCAGGTAAAATAGACAATACTGCCCTCTGTTGGTTTGGAGAGTAAAGTATCTAATGAAATTATGACGAGAATAAAAAAATATATGTTTCACATAAAAAGAAAGTGGAGTAAGGTCCACGGATACTTCATCTACGTCATCTCCATAATAATCCATACATCTTCTTTCGTGGTATTGCTACATTTAATAAGTTGGTTCACTCATAAGTTAATTACCCTATCAAATAAGGTTCCATTTTTATATCAATAAGTCTACCACCTTTACTTACAAACTAAATAGAGAAAGGGGCGGAGTGAGAGAGCCAGGGAGAGAGACAGTGATGGAGTGTGTGTGTGTGTGTGGGAGAGAGAGAGGGGTGTTATGTCGCATTGACAGATACATCACAAGTTACAACATAAGTGAAGGAGCAGAACGGTCTCCGAGGAGATCAGAAAACAGAAATCAGAAAGCAATTGCTTTAGAAATCAGTGGCGTTTTACTTACCTAACATAACATAAAACATTTGCTTTATTATTTAAAAATAATTGGATCCTTCATTCTGGTATCAGCTGTGATTTTTGCGAGCATGGAGAACTCTACCAACGTGAAGCTGTACAGATGGGAATATGAGTACTATTATGATTATCTGGACGCTGTCATTGTGGACGAGAGTAAACTAAAATACAATAAATGTAAGTATCTGAGCTTCATATAACCACACACAACCCTTCACACACTCTCCATCTTTCTACTTTAAATCTTCCTCTCCTTACAAATTGCTACTTCTTTTTACATTTATAAATTGTATTCATTATCATTTAGACAACATATGTTATATTTTGGCTACATCACTCTCCTTATATACTCTAGATATATTCTTGGTATATCTATTCAATTCAATTACATTTTATTTGTATAGCCCTTTATCACAGGTACAGTCTCAAAGGGCTTAACAGGTCATATATTTATGTCACCCCCCTGACCCTAGCTCCCCAGAGGGCAAGATAAAAACTTCCTTAATCAGCAGGGAAGAAATCCAGAGAAGGAACGCAGAGTGGGGATCCCTCCTTCCAGGGACGGTCCAGAGTGCAATGGGTGCCATAAATTACATACATACATACAGGCAAAACATTTTAAATCATTTAGTTTAAAAAAGTTATGTCTATGGTGATGGGGTGCTGGCTGGTTAACCATAAGGTGAGTCCAGGTGTTCAGTTGTAATCACTGCGATATACCCGGCATCCAGTCACAGTCACCGCAGCACACTAAAACAGACGGAAATAGTGAATTAGAAGGGGAAAGTGCATACAGAAGATGTTGACAACTGCTAATTTAGTGACTTCACAAACACAAACACACATCGATACAATCAGAAACATTCACATAATCTGACAGACACACTTCATCCATGCATTCAGCATCAGTCCTGGCATCAACATTGTTTGGCCCCCCTAGCTGCCAAACAAAAGACTGTAGAGATAGGTTTTAAGCTTTGCTTTAAATAGCTCGGCACAGTCAGCTTCCCTGATTACAGGTGGCAGACTATTCCATACATAGGGCGCTCGATATGCGAACGCTCTCTGTCCTGCCGATTTCTTTTTAACCTTTGGTAAAGAAAGAAGCTCTAACTCCTTATAAACTATATAGTTATTCCATTTTTATGTATTTATCCTAAAAATACTATGGTTATTATATTCTGGATATACCACTCCTTACAGACTCTATAGTTATTATATTCTGGATATACCTCTCCTTACAGACTCTATAGTTACTATATTCTGCATACATCATCCCCAACAGACTGTATAGTTATTATATTCTTGGTATATCTCTCTTCAGACTCTTTAGCTATTGTTTTGGATATATCTCTCCTTACAGATTCCACAGTTATTATGGTTTGGATATATCTCTCCTTAGACTCCATAATTATGTTTTGAATATATCTCTCCTTATAGACTCCATAGTTATATCCTGGATATATTTCTCCTTACAGACTCTATAGTTGTTACATCCTGGATATATTTCTCCTTACAGACTCTATAGTTATAATATTCTGGATCACCATGGCTACGTTTGTCGGTTTCCTCTTCCTTATCCTCACTCTGATGTCCTGCAACGGAAACTTTTTGAGGCAAGTTTGATGTAAAACGGTGTAATAAATCAAAGTACTAGAAGAAGGAAAATGCATACCATTTTATTATTGATATTGTATTATTTTGCAGGACTCGCAATCACCAAAAACGGAGGTGCAGTCCCTTGGTCTGAGAGGTACTGAATCTGAATCGATGTCCACAAACAATATTACAAATGGATCCACTGAAGAACACAAAAAGATCCACTGAGGATAAACCAACTGTTGAATACTGCAGAGTTTTCATGAAAATAATAAATTAATTGAGTTTGCCACCCGGCAAGATTAATCTATTCCAATATGAATATGTTTCTGTAACATTAAGATTTTTTTCAGTTTGAGTAATGTGTAGGATAGTATTTTATTTACCCAGTAGTAATATACAGAGTTCATATCCTTATTATTACTTAAATAACTGAGCAGAGCCGGTTTCAAAACAAACAGAATATAAAATCAAACAGAAGAAAACAGAATAGTTCATTTTTAGTTTGTTATTTTTTTTTTTTACAAAAACAGGATTAAAAGTCAAGGTTTATGAGGGCTGAGTTCCGGAACTGTCTTTGGTTCTGGCGATGATGTCATTACAGATGGCCCTGACATCCGATTCATCGAGTGTAGATTTGGTCGTTCTCTTCTTCCCCTTGCAATTGGCTGCAGCGGTCACCAGGCGGACGTGTTGGAGGAAGAGGTCAGGTGACCGCGCTCCGCTCCACAACTCGTGGACGTACAGCGACAGCAACACCAGGCCGGCTTCTGGGATTCAAACAGACGGCACCATTGTTAGCATTATTCACTTCATTACTAAAAACCCATACGGTTAAATGCTGTGTGAACTGGTATAGAAACATGGTAAAGATGAACCAAACACAAAAAAAAATGTACTGCAGCAATATTGCCACCTCTAGTAAAAAAAAAAAAGAAAATATTGCAGCAATAATTTAGCATCTTTTGATAATTCTACCTTCCAAAAACCTGTCATCAGGAAAGGCAGGAACTTGTTACAACCATACAAATGACTCTGTATGACCACACACACATTTACACAGTATGCTTGTGTGTGTAGCTGTTGTGTGTGTAGTGGTAAAATGATAAAACATAAATTTGAAGGTAAAGTAATCTCATCAGAATAAAACAGAACTCCTAACAATGAAGTCCGTAGCAGTGTTCCTAGCTTCCTACCACGTCTGGGCTGAGGGGTGGAGGGGTCAGAGAGGCAGGCGGAGACCACCTTGGCGTGGAGCTCCCCAACAGGGAGAGGTCCCTGGGCCTCCAGGAGACGCAGCATGACACTCGTGCACAGCTCCAGAGTCTCTGTTCTGGAGGAGGTGGAGGAGGGTGAAGATGGAGCCTGGACATCCACGGCCCGGTGGTAGAGCCGCAGCAGGTCTTCCTTCGCTCCAGCGTCGCCCAGGATCTTGTCTACCGTGTCTGGGTGCGGGGGGGCCACCCTGTGGAACCAGCGGAGGAACTCCAGGGTGGGTGGGTGCTGGAATGGGTGCTCCAGCAGGGACCTCAGGGACCACCTGGTGAGCAGGAGTGCTGTGTCGCCCACCAGACCGCTGTCGACTACTCTCGCTTCCTTGCTGTCGCCTGATTGGCCCGAGAACAGACGGAGACAGAATCCAATGACAGAGAATGAATTGAAGAACGGAGACAGAACGAAAAGAACAGAAATAGGAAAAGAACAAATAACAGAATGAAAATAAAAGAGACAGAATGAAAAGAACAGAAATAGGAAAAGAACAAATAACAGAATGAAAATAAAAGAGAAAGAATGAAAAGAACAGAATTAAAAGAAACAGAAACAGTGAAAAGAACAGAAAGATAAAAAGAGCAGAGAAAGAATGAAAGGATCGAGAAAGAAAATAATGGAGAAAGGAGAAAATAACAGAAATAATCAAAGCACAGAGAAAGATATAGGAAATACATTATTCCATAAATACACAAACAAACAGAAATATCCAGTGAATCTACTCACAACTTGGGGTGTTGGGGGCGTGGCTGGGGGCGGGGGTCTCCCAGTGGGTGAACACCATGCGGAGGTCTGCTTTACAGGCCATCAGGAGGGTCTCTTCACGCCTCTCCCTGTCGCTGTCCTCCTCCGGGTCCTCAATTTGCTTGCGGTTCTGGGAGACGTAGGGTCTGCCCCGGGTCTTGGCCCTGCCTGTCCCTGGAGGGGGGGGGGGGGAGGGATGGATCAATCAATGTCAACCTCAAGGGAATCAAGAGAACCATGCCAACAACAATAAATAAACAGTGCAGTCAACCTGCATGAAAGCATAAACATCTCTGGTGAAAAGTGTGTTATCGTAGTAGCTTGTTTTTGATTGATCCAATTAGGTATCTGTATTAGGCACTGCCCTGTGGTTTGGTTTTTAGTGTCTGGTTAAGAGAAACTGTAAGCAAAATATGCAAGTTCGATAATTCGGCACTGGTGCAGTTATATTATCAGCTGGTTCTGGCTGGGTATTCTACACGGAGGGAACCCTGTCTGGCAGGATAACTATCAACCTTACCTGCTCCATAATAGTATGCCTCTGGATTTACTGCAAGTTACTTTTAATGACTAAA
>JAOPJO010000054.1:2543318-2566379 GCA_027123675.1 Molva macrophthalma | reverse complement strand
CCCAAGAACAGGAGCTAGCAAATGCTAACCCAGCTGATGCATTAGGTTGCGAGAGGAGGACTGTACAGGTCATGAGTTAGGTTATACGTTATGTTATTGGATGAGAACCGTGTGGACTCACCCAGCAGCCCCTTCATGGCGTGCCTCTCGGCCACGCTCTGCAGCTGTCCCAGCAGCGTTGCATCATGGGAGAGCGAGGCCCAGCTCTGCAGCAGAAAGAGAGCGTCGGTGGAGGAGAGGCGCTGGGGTTTGAGGGTGAAGCGGTCGCCCCGGGCCACGCCCACCGACCCGCGATGCCTCAGCATTGAGCTCAGAGTCTGGAGGAAGAGATTCAGCTGGGCGGGCTTCACCTCCATCCTGATGGGGAGGGCAGATATCGGTACTTAATATTTCACTGTTTTATAGTACTTTGTACTTTATTATTGCTTTCGCATTTAATTGAAATGAGAGTGAATGAGAGATGGGGGGTTTAGAGTGAAAGAAAGGTTGGGTGGGGGAAGAGGGAAAGAGAGAGAGTGATAGACAGACAGAGAGAGAGAGAGAGAGACACACACACAGAAGCAGAGACAGAGTTTGTCCACCCAGCGGTCAATATTATGCAGGCTCTTAAAACAGCTCCACTTTATACAGTTTTGTCCTAATTACTGCCTATGATATAAACACGTTTATCACCTGACTAAATCATGAAAGAACATCAACAGAACCGTCATGAGGAAGCTAGTACGTAGGGGTAGTGCATCAGAGCAGGAGAAGCAGCTGACGTGTACCTTAGAGAAGGGATGAGCGTGAACGCCACGCAGAGGAACTCATCCACCAGGGGGAGGGGGAGGGTCTTAGGGGAGGGCTGGGGTTGGTCCGCCTGGGGAGGGTCCGGCTGTGTGTCCTTCTGTCCCAGGTTAGTGGACCAGAGGACGTGGAGCAGGTCCACCACACCACTCAGCACCCGCGGCTCCAGGGTCCTGACCCGGACCGGAGGGGGGAGACTCGTTAATGTTAGCTCAGACTTTTTTCTATTCCACTGTAACCGTAACTTTGTTAGCTGTTGTTATTCTATTGTAACTGTAACTCTGTTAGCTAATATGTTACTCTATTGTAACTGTAACTTTGTTAGCTGATGTTATTCTATTGAAACTAACTGTTAGCTGATGTTATTCTATTGTAGCTGTAACTCTATTGGCTGATATGTTATTCTATTGTAACCGTAACTCTGTATATGTTATTCGATTATAACTTACTTTGCTAACCAATATAATCAAAAGCTTTTTTAGCTACGTTTTACCCACACAACATTTGGTGCGACTCAAAACTATGCTGTGTAACTTTCATCTATAACTGCGGAGTGATAAATATGACTTCGTATTCCGATATTGTGATCAAAAACAAACCAAACGAGTCAATTGAACATGAATGCCCCGCCCACCTCCTCCTTAGCAGGTGTAGCATCCAGGGGAGGAGGCCACAGCTCTTGGTCAGGTGGTAGGCTGCCTTGGGCACCCGCCCCGCCTGGCTCAACACCCTCAGGATCTGGACCTAGCGGAGGCCGTGGGACACACGTCACACACACGCTCCCAACGCAAAGAAATACCACGTGGCAGGATAGTGCAGTGGCTGGGCACTGGGTTCAACACATAGACCTTGATCAAGAAGCCCTTAACCCTACCGGCTTCTGATTTACTATCTATCTGACTTCGCACTTGGGAAAAATGTGCGCATGTGTGCGTTTGGCGTGCGTGCGCATGTGTGCGTTTGGCGTGCGTGCGGGGTTACCTGGGTGTCCTCCTCACAGAGGGGGCTGCTGCCGTAGGCCAGCAGGCCCAGGAAGATGCCCTGCTGGCTGCACAGCTCGTAGCAGTAGCGGTCCCTCAGACCCTCCTCCAACACCCCCAGACACCACTCACGCTCCTGCTTATGCTGGGGGGAGAGGGACAGAGGGAGAGAGAGAGAGGGGAAAGGAGGGTGAGGGGAGAGAGAGAGGGAGAGATGGGGGGGAAAAAGAGGGAGAGATAGAGAAAGAGAGAGAGAGAGAGAAAGAGAGAAAAAAAAAAAAAGAGGGGGGGGGAGAGACCGGAAGAGAGAGGCCGGGAGGGACCGAGATGGGGAGAGGGAGGTTAACCATGAGTTAGGTTTGCGAACAAGGTCCCCACCTTCCCAGGGACAGATAATAGCAGAAACAACATCAGGAAGGTAAAGTAAATAATAAATAAACATTACAGGGTGAAGGACAGGGCTGACTAATGATGAAACCGTCTGTTTAGAGACGCTGTGACACCATGAGGTCCACCAATCATTAGAAATGTGCTCCAGAGTAGTTCTCTAGGCCGTAACAACATTCATAGTAAGATAAGATAGTACTTTATCAATGCCAGACTGGAAACTACAATTAAACAACAAACAACCGTAGTCTTACCTCCAGGTCGGAGCTGTGGAAGAGCTTGAAGAAGTCAGGGACTCTCCTGAAGTCCAGACTCTGGTGGGACAGCAGGAACTTGTTGAGCACCACGTACATATGATCCTCTGGAGGAAGAGAGTCAGTTTTAGAGTTGTATTTCCAAGAACGCGTTCACATATTTACCGTGGTGTATTGGTGCTGAAACAAGATGCCAACATCTGTAAAACAACTATACATAATATAAAATAAAAATGGTAAGATGGTGAAGGTCTATAAACATACTCACACTATAAATACTAAATCAATATACTGAGAGACAGGGCTTTCCTATACCTCTCCAATACATCCCAGTTAAATGGGTTTAGCAAATCTATCAATCTGTCATCTTTCATAAATAACAACAGATTCTACTTCACAAGCTTTAAGTCCCTTCCATAGCATCTAGGTCCAACCATACAGGATCATGTCTTCCTAGTAGTCATGTCCCAGTGTTATTTAAACATAATCCCAATTGTGTGTGATTTAGCTGTGTGTGAACGGACCTGGTTTGAGCATCTGTTGTGCCACCTTGGAGAGGTACGTGGTCAGGATGAAGGGCAGGCGGACATTTTTCTGCCGGATGCCGTTCTTCATCATCTCCATCAGGTAGAGCAGCTGCAGACACAAATAGAGATACAAGATAAGAGAGATGGTACTTGATTAAGCCGATGGGATGATTGGGACAGAACTTGTTTCTTCTTAAAGCAATGGATTACGTGTCCGTCCTGAAACCAAGAGATAACCCATTTCTCTTCTTAAACCTGCTTTCATGTAACTTTTCTACTGCAGCCACTAGAGTCAATCCATCCAGGGGATCTTTCTCTATAAATCGTTTTATTCTCATCCGCTTTGGGTGTGTTTACCTGTCTCTTCTCAAGTTAAAGGTGTTCTCTTCTAAAGTTTAATAAAGGTGTTCTCTTCTAAAGTTAAAGGAAGTCTCTCCTTAAGTAAAGGTGTTCTCATCAAAAGTTGAAGATTTTCTCTTCTAAAGTTAAAGGTGTTCCCTTCTAAAGTTAATGGCGTGTTTACCTGTCTCTTCTTGACGCTGGCCGTGCCCTCCAGGTGGGGGTAGAAGGAGGTGAGTATGTGGTATCCTGCAGCCCGTACTTTGGGGTCGTAGCTGCTGAGGGCCGTGACCGTCAGACCGAAGGCGTGGCTCGACACAAACTTGAAGCAGTTCACCACGCAGTCTGTCGTAGATGAGAGAAGGGTTAGGCTGACCTCTGAAATAAACTGCATTTAAACGAATAAGGCAAGCTTTGAATCTCATTGCACACATCTCCAATGGAACAATGTGAACGTGCTTCTCTCTTCTTTTGTTCTGCGAAGAGACACTAACATTCGTAGAAACACCAGATACTTTCTAGTGAAAAGTACGCTCACTGTTAGTGGGTGCATTGCAGACGTAGGGAATAGGAAACAGTTGTACTGAGACAGTATTGTTTATAAGCAGGAGTTGGAAACATGGCCCACCTGGTCTCAGCAGGGTGCTGAACAGGGGCAGCAGGTAGCAAGGGTCGTATAGGTTCCCCAGTTCCTTCACGTCTTCGTCTTTATAAAGAAGCTCTTTTCCCTCCTGTGAAGAAGCCAAATTTGAATTAAACTGGTACCTACTATTACCATTAATGCTTGTCGTTATTTACAATTATCAGTATCAATTATGAAACAGGTTTGGACAAAGACAGGTAAACTTGTTTACTTGCGCTAGATACAGCTCAGTGCTAGACTGTGGTGTATGTCTAGCCCTAACTCAGTGCTAGCTCTAACTCAGTGCTAATCTGAGGTATGATTTGGTTCAGCCATAGCTCAGTGCTAATCTTTGCTAGCTTTAGCTCATTGCCAACCTGGGGTATGATTCTGCGCTGCTGGGGGAATTGAGCGATGGTGTTCAGCATGCGGTCAGGGCTGAGCAGGGCCAGCAGGTCCTCTGAGCTGGGCTGCTGCCATAAGGACGCTCCAAGGCTTTTACGGGCCTTGTGGTGCTCCACCGCCGCCGAGCCCCACAGCAGACACCTGGAAGACCAAACACATACCAGTTGCTAGAGAATAGACATACACACAGGCGCGCACACGCACACGCACGCACACACACACACGCACACGCACACGCACACGCACACGCACACGCACACACACACACACACACACACACGCACACGCACACGGAAGTAAGACTCAACTTACTGGAACTTCAGCAGGCTGATGCTGTTCTTCTCATACTCCTGGAGAAGCAGCAGCAGCTTCTGGTCTGGAGGACAACACAGGGTGAGGATAACACTGTCTGCTCTCTGTCTCACTCACACACTCTCTCATTCACACTGCTATTGCACTCACTCGCAATCATTCACTCACCTATTACCTCTCCCTTGCACTTTCTCACACTCACTCACTCACTGTCAGATCTGCTCTCTCTGATCCATTTACCCACTTTCACAAGCTCTCTGTCTATCTCAGACAAACTCAGGGCCGTACCTTTGATGCTGAGCGTTGCTCCGTAAGCTCCCAACATAACCACGAAGTGGTTGACGTTGCAGACGGCAGGACACCTCTTCACCAGACACAGAACAACCGACACCAGCGCTTCTGGGAGCACAGTTCAAACATTGCAGTTTTAAAATCATTTACGTACAGAACACGGTTCAACTTAAACATAGAAATGGGCAGCATGTGTATAAAAAGTCCCTATCGTCACATGAGATTAAACATACAATAGTTCATATTTTTTAGAGTAACTACAAGTAAAGTAAACACGCCGATTTGACTCCGGCCAGGGGTAAAACTTCCAAAATACAATATATCACATACAGGGTGAAATTACATTTATAGGATAGCTGCTGATGGTAGCTATAAGCATGTACTACAGCTATATCTAGATTATTTTAAACAAAGCATCAATTAATCTTACACATTGTCACTTTCAATGTTAACTACTTTTATTTTTCATGTCAAATCAAGAACATTTAACATGTTCCCTGAATCATGTTAATACTAATACAAACATGGTCACTGTATTATAGCAATAAAACTGTATTCATATTGCGCTTTTCATTGTTATTAAAATAGTAATTGCATCATAAAATCACTATTTGATTAGAAGAAAGTATAAAAAAAAGAGGTGTTTATTTCCCTCTTACCCTTGGTCTGGGGACAGTGTCCTGGGTCCTGGTCGGACTCCAACATGGCGGGCAGGAAGAGGGAGTGGCTGCTGACCATCATGTGAATGGTGGCGAGCGGGAGGAAGTCCTCGGGTGCCGCGGCCCCCTCTCCCTCCCCGTACATCAGCCCCACAAGGTCCCTCAGTGCGCCCAGGAAGTACTGGTCCTTGTAGCGATACCTGGGGCAGAGAGAGACACACACTGTAGACATCTGTAGAGGCTACACCGGACCTACTCCTTTTTGGGTGAATGAGGCTAAGGATCCCAACCAGAGTTTCAACGCAGACCGACGTTGAAGTTATAGGGAATAATTAGGAAAAATGTAACACACACACACACATCATTAGAAGGATTGTTATACATTTTCGCAATATTTCACACAGCACACTGTTGAAAAAGTATCACACGGATACGGGCTCAAAGTCAGATATTAGCCTACTTGTCAAAAATGTACCATATATACTAATAATAATATTGTTGACAGGACCAGCTATCAATACGTTCAATATTGACGTCTGAATATTGATACTTACTTTAGTCCGCTCTTCACAAAACTATTCCAGTCGGTTGGCGTGAGATCTTCCGCAAAGGTCTGAATAAACATCACATGTAAAGAAAGTTATCAAAACCAGAAAACAAAAACAAAAAAAAAAAAACAGCACGAAAGGCCTTTCCAATTGTAAAGAACAACCAAACCTCAACAATCAACAATCTTAACGGCTAAAGTGGGTGTCAGGTGATGACAGCAACCGGTGACATCACTCTACAGCAATCTCAGCCAATCAGAAACAACAATATCTTATTACTAGTTTTAATTGTGTGCAGTTTTAATTGAACTCTTGTATTTCTACACCAATTCGCCATAGAAGATATATTGTACACAAGATAAGATAATACTTTCTGAAGCCCTTACCAGATGTTTGAGTAGTCTCTCCAGTATGTTCTGCTCCTGGCTGCAGGGAGGCTCAGGCTGCTGTTTGGACCGGCTGTAGGAGGAGACCAGCCACCTGACCGATGACATCACCATACTCTTCCTCCAGGACTCCTGCTCCTCTGGACTCTCAGACAGCTTGTCCTTCACCACATCCACCAGCTGCCATCTGACAGAGGAGAGAAAGCAAGAGCTTTAAGCAAGCATTTATTTAAATGTTTATAAAAAGCTCTACCTACTAATACTAAACAGGCTAGTGATAAGGTAATGGACAATGGTTATAATGGTTTGTATTTTTCAGGCAATCCGTCTTTCAGAATCCAGAATAGTGTGTGTGTGTTTTTTCTCCGCAGGCCGTTGAATAGGGATGGTGCTGTGGTGCAGTTTCATTGAACCCTTGCACAAAGTCGTGTGCCTTAATTAGAACGTAAGTGGGTAGTGTTTCCAATACGAGCACTCACACTGGCGTCGCCATACAACCGCGCAACAATCGGCATCGAACCTGGGACGCTACAAGACTTATTGCCTACATGGTTAACACACTAGCGGCTTGAGCCACTGAACCATCCCGATAGGCGTCTTGTCCTTACCGTTCATAACCCTCTGTTGACTGAAGGGCTGCTGGCAGCTTGCTGATGAGGTCACGGATGTCCTTGGTGCTGGCGGCCAGTTTGATCAGAGAGCCCAGAGTCTGAGCGTGTGTTCCCACAGCATCCCCGCTGGCCTGGTCCAGAACTGACCCACACAGCCTGGTCAGCAGAGCCTTCTTCAACGCTTTCAACACCCGGGATTGCACTGGAAAGCACCAGGGACAAGGGATCATACTACAGAGACTGTATAGTAAAAGACTATATAGGCTCTTTAATTGTGAAATAAAGAATACAAAATAATATAATTTAGATTTAGATTGATAGTTTAGAAACAGATAAGATTATACTTCTTTAGTAATTCTTTCATCCGAGGAGGAAAATTCAGGTGTTAAAGCTTAAAAAAGTGGACAGAAATGGTGCATCACAGAGAAGGTCAAGATCAAATAAAGAGTAAAAGAAATTGCCAAACTAAAGTCAAAAACACAATGTAAGAAGCATTACATGAACATGAAGATGAGATATAAATTAGATAATCTAAATAAATAAAACAGTAGATTTTACGTTATGCAGATCAACTCAACACTTCGGTACGAACCATCAGTTGGCGTGGCCGGGTCTTCCCTGCCTGCCGCCTGCAGGTAGGCGTCTACGACCGCTAGGAAGTCTTCCATCCGCTCCGCCACGGCCTCCATGTTGTCCGTCTCCAGGCACCAGAGTTGGAAGCGGAGGCGGTGCGTGGGGCCGTTCCCCAGCAGCAGGCAGCAGAGGCCCCGGGGCCCCGGCAGAGCCGCCCGCTCCAGGCAGTGGAGGAAGACGTCCGTGTGGACCAGGCGGGCGCCGCCGGGCTCGCCGCTCAGCGTGGCCAGCAGGAAGTCCTCCAGGCGGGCGCTGCTGGAGCACGACAGCAGCAGGGTGCCCAGGCCCTGCAGGTGAGCCCTGGTCAGGGGCAGACGCCGGTCCACAGCCCCGCCCCCACCACCAATACTCTCCGTCAGGATCTCCAATGCCGCCATCCCGTACAGACCCAGCTGGTTGCCGGGGGCAACCACGAGGCAGTCTTGGGGGAGGAGCAACAGGGTCGAGACCACACCCCTCAGCTGGCACGCCCCAAAGTAGCGGTGCAACGCTCGCAGAGCCTGCAGCGGCCGCGACTGCTGCTGCGTTGCCTTCTGGGAGGCGGAGTCCTGGAGCTCTCGGAGCACGGCGGTCTCCACGGCAAGCAGGTAGCCGTCGAGCAGGTCCAGGCGGCCCAGGTCCCGGAGGAGGGGGGCGCAGGTCTCCAGCAGAGCCAGCACCCCCTCGCTCATCTGGCTGCCCAGACGCTTGAGCTTGACGGGGTTGAGAGAGTGGGGGGGCAGCGAGGACAGCTCCAGGGCCAGGAACCACTGCTCCATACATGGGTGCTTCAGGATGGAGGAGAGGGCTGACACCACCACCTGGGGAACCACAGAGCGAGGCTGGGTCAGAGAGACGCTATGCTAATGCAATTGGCATTGGAAGTCAGGTAGGGCAGACACCGGTATTAGCTTCACAATCTAGATTTTTGTATTTTCATCCGGATGTTTTAACCATTCAAATCAATAGTGGTCATATTTCTGACTCTATATTTGATCAAAGAAATGACAGAAGTGCAAGTGATACTAACTACAGGGTGCATTTTCTAAAGTATATGTGCGGGAATAGCATTGGTGAGCTAACATGGTAGCAGGCATGTGAAATAGCATAACAGTGCACTGGGTCAACTGACCTCTAGACCCTACCACACACACACGCATGTGTTAATAGGCTGCTGTGCTAATGTGCTATATGCTATTGCGCATGAAACAACACTAATGAGCACCACGAAAATATAAATACGTGAAACAGTGTCTAATCAAAAGCGGGTACGTCATTGGGTCAGGAAATCGAAAATGGAACCTTCTAGCTCACCTGGTGATTACTGGTCTCAGGTGATGCTGAGGCGTCGGCGGTCAGGAAGAGGTCAGACCCGTCCTGGGAGTCAGGGGGCTGGGGTTCGGGGGTCTCCGGGACTGCGGGCTCCTCGAAGGCTTGGAGCCGGACCACCACGTCCAGCATGACCCCCAGCAACTCCTTCAGAAGCGCCGGTCCTTTAGAGAGCTGCGTAGATTTATATTTTAGGTTTATACTTTTTCTACTATTTTATATTCATTAAGCAGTTGACCCTTGCCTTGTCCCAGAATGACACTGTGATAAAGTGTGCATTTGATAAGTAAAAACACTTGGGCCACACGCTATAAGTAATCATGTAGCAACAACTAGCATAGTCACACCATCTTCTACTTTTGCCCCCAGCCCCCGGTTCCATGAAACAATCCCAGAACAGTTGGACCATTGAAGTCCTTGGTGCGATCTAGAGGATGTAAAACCTGAACCAAAGACATCAATGGTCCAACTTTTCGCAGATCTGACGCTGTAGGCCCTTACGAGTAGGACTGCCAAGGTGCTTTGGATAAAAACACCCGATAAAATGACTAAATAGCAATCTAGTGTTTTCTCCGCTCACCGAGCCAAAGTCCTCCACGGTGGAGCGGGTGTAGAGGAGCAGCTGGTTGACCATCAGGGGGAGCTCTGCTAGCGTGACGCAGGTCAGAGACTCCCGGGCCCGGCTCCTGAAGCTCTCCTCCAGGAAGCCCCCTGGTCCCTGGAGGTAGGACGCCTTCAGCAGCCCCGAGAGGGACGCAGACGCCGCCGGTGGTGATGAGGGTGATGATGATGCGGGGACTTTGAACTGTAAGATAGGAAAACAATAATTGTTTAGCAGCATGATTGTTTGTTTCCCCCCACTGTAACCATCATGTTTGTGAAGAACATTGGTGTGTTCATTTCAGACAGGGTAAGAGCGGGAAAAATGTATTATCAACATTAACGACAACATTAACAACATTGACATAATCGATATACATAATATACACGTATCTAAGAGAGAGTGAAAGAGAGATAGACAGGAAGAGATATAGAATGAGTTCCAGACAAAAATAAGAAATGATTCATGTATCACAATGTGCCCAGAAATTCTAAATTGCATTCAAAACAGCTCCAACTGAGGTTTCAAATAAAATGTTTGGGTAATCTAGAATAGAAGGCATATCAAGGAAGTCACTTGGTATCCCGATAAGTCAATATTCAAATTCCATGACTATATAACCCAATGCCACTCAAAATAACAACAAACGTTAACATTGGACCAGGTTATCTAAGCCCCACCCACCAGCTGCTCCCGGCTCGGCTGGGGAAGCCATTTTGAGTAGTAGTGATGGAGGAGGGAGACGGAGGGGTGGGGGTCTCCGGTGGGGGGGTCGGAGGAGGCCAGCTCCTTGTCGTACTGCAGCAGCGCCAGGCACAGAGCCAGCGGTTCCCTCTGGGCGTGGAGCACGTCGGTCAACACGCGCGCCAGGTAGTCGTACACGCAACCTGCGGAGAACCACAGAGAGATGTCTTCTTCAACATGACGAGAACAACTGTGGAAGCAGATTTCAGTGCAATGGCCGATTTGCAAAATCAGTTTAAATCTGTTGCGAATCCAGATAGGTGAATTTAATCCTTCAAGATATCATATGCGTTTGTTGAAATTAAATTAAAAGGGAATTCACATTTACAGCTGTTGTGTCTATTTGTAATTTGTGGGCATGTATTTATTACTATTATTTGTCAACATCATGTAAAAGAAAGGGGTTGGTTAGAAACTCAGAAAAATGTAATACAATAAATGTAATAAAAAAGCAGGTTTTCATTGATTGTCTGTGCCTGGTGTGGGTCTTTGAGTTATGCTATCCTCTGGTGTACCGCCAACAGTGAAAACAAAAGTCCTCTCCGCGGACAACAATAATGTATGAATATAAACATGTGGAGGTCAAAGGTTACCCTGCTGCTGGGGCATCTTGTTTCGGGCATCCAGGGCTGCAGGCACCAGAGCACTGAAGGGGAAGGTCTGTGTGATGAGGTCATCACTCAGCGCCGGGCCGTACTCCTCCAGCTCCCCCTCGTTGCCCTCCATGATGACGTCCACCATGTCCAGCACGTCTGGAGAAGAGAACCAGCTGTTAGGGTCAGGGGTGACCGGGCTAGCATAACCCTGAGGATAGCCGTACGAGGGGAAGCATTGGCAGGGTGTATCCAGTAATGTGATAAGCATGAAACAGGGTTGGCATTAAGGGCTCATTCAGACCAAATCAGGCGTTGCGGGGAAAACTCCAGTTTAACGAGGGTTTAGTCATGTTAGTCATGTCACAAAGTTAGCAGAAAAAAAGGTTTAGAGTGTGGACAAGATTAGCAGAAACTAAGTTTGCAATATGAAGCTTAGCATAACATTAACATGAACACAGTAAGCTGTAACAAGGTTAGCAGAGACAGGATCAGCAGTAAAAAAATAAACATGCATAAAGAAAATGGTAAGCAGTAGCAATCAATGTTGGAAGTGTAATGCGGACAGTATCCAAAGTTAGAGTTAGCTGGGACAAGTATAAATGCAACATAATAACAGTAATTCATTGCCATTATTTAGCACTTTCCAAGGCACTCAATACGCTTAATGGTTAGCGTCAACTGAGTGAGAAGTATGAGAGTTAGCGGTGGAGGCTAGCTGGTACCATCGATGTGTGAGATGGGGATGCTGGCGGCGTCGGCCTCGTTGCCGGTCAGGGAGGCGTGCAGGTAGGCCGCGTCCTGGACCAGAGTGGCCACCTTATCACTGTAGACGTACTGGTTAGACAACAGCCTCACACACACCTGGGGAAGGGAGAGGGAAAGCATGGGGTGGAGAAACTACACATAAATACACATACACATTTTGAATGCTATTTTAAACTCGATTCTTGTGTTGTTTCACCTTGTATTGCAGCTTTCCGCAATAAGCATTAGATGAATAAAGTTTGATTGATTTAACAGACTCTTGAGCTATGGTGGCCTGTGTTAATAAAGCGCTACACCTCACATCCTCCTCACACTGTTCCCCCTCACATCCTCCTCACACTGTTCCCCCTCACACTGTTCCCCTTCACACTGTTCCCCCTCACACTGTTCCCCCTCACACTGTTCCCCCTCACATCCCCCTCACACTGTTCCCCCTCACATCCTCCTCACACTGTTCCCCCTCACATCGTTCCCCCTCACACTGTTCCCCCTCACACTGATCCCCCTCACACTGTTCCCCCTCACACTGTTCCCCCTCACACTGTTCCCCCTCACTGTTCCCCCTCACACTGTTCCCCCTCACATCCTCCTCACACTGTTCCCCCTCACATCCACCTCACACTGTTCCCCCTCACACTGTTCCCCCTCACATCCACCTCACACTGTTCCCCCTCACACTGTTCCCCCTCACATCCTCCTCACACTGTTCCCCCTCACACTGTTCCCCATAACTCTCATATCTCAGAGGGCCTCTGTCTAGCCCAGCTGGTCACATGGTCTTACCCTCTCCAGGAAGTGGATGACGGTGTCCTGGTGATCTGGCTCCACCCGGCCAAGGTGCTCCAGCCACAGCTCCAGCTCACTGCTGGTGTAATCAAACATACCCGTGTCCTTCAGCACCTACAGCATGAAAAACACACACAGAAAGACAAACACACTTTTGGATTTATTGTTCCAACAATCACTGGGATAAATTATAATAATAAATAGAAAAAAACGACAATCTCTGTGATCTCTTCAGTCCAGAGTTTGGTTAAACTAAACGCAGACTGTTGGAAATAAACCATGTAGAGGTAAATAAAAAATACTAACTCACTTCTGAGTTTTTTACTAAGTTGTCGCTCACCTTGAGCACCAGCCTCTTGGTGAGGTTCCTGAGCGGAGCGTTGCTGCTGCTGACCAACATCTTGAGGAGCAGGAAGAGAACTGGCTTCTCCCCGCTGGAAGACTCTGTCTCCACCGCGTTCTGGAGGACAGAGGGAGGGAGGAGGGAGGAGCAGTAAGACAAGAGCAAATAAAATAAAAACAAGAATAAAACTATAAAAAAATACATACAGAAGATATGTCTACATACACAATAAGAGTAGTAGAAATGTAGATGGGTAAATAAATGTAACACTATTGACAGTTGATGAGTGGAAGGAGGTATAGATGGAAGGGAGGGAGGGATAGATGGAAGAATGGATGGATGAATGGAGGGAAGTAATGGACAGAGGGATGGATAGATAAAGAAGTAGGTAAATAAAGGAGTGGATGGATGAATGGATGAAGGGATGAATGGAGGGGCAGATGGATTGGATTAAGAGCGATAGGTGGATGGAGGCAGGGATGTATGTAAGGAAGGAAGGATGGAATGAGAGATGGAAGAACGAAAGAGCGAATGAATGAATTGAGAAACCCAAACCCCCAAACGGTGTTGTGATTCTCGTGATCGCTGTGTTTCCTACCTGTAAGCGGACCCAGGAGAACTTGGTGGAGGGCAGTTCCAGAGCCAGCTGCAGGACCTGGTGTTGGAGGACAGGGGGAACCTCTCCTCTCATGCCTTCCTCCGACACGATGCCTGGAGGAAGGGGCCCGGGGAGCAGGTGGACACTTAGAGGAGGTACACACTTAGGACCGTGGTTACCAACCTTCTTTGGCCCTTGATCACATTCATTTTAGATTGAAAATTCCTGCTACTACACCCAACATCTTACATTTTTGGGCATCTGCTTCCCCACACATTGTTTCAACCCAATCTGTTATATCTGTCCAAGCGGACATTTGCACATCTCATTAAGCTAAATTACTCAATTAATTTTTTTATTTATAGAAAATGCACCATAAAATATTTATCTATTAGCAGTCTCCCATGATAGGTATATCAGGTGAGCCCTAGGCTGTAAAACCAACAGTTGGGAGACGACACACACAGCTAGGGTGTGAAAGCCCCAACCCACTCACCCCTGAAGAGCTTGCTGAAGTCAAACTTGCACAGGCTGACCAAGTGTGGCGCCACCTTCTGGTAGAGACACATCACCTGCAGGAGGAGGGCCTTCAGCACGATGACCTCCGCGGGGTCGGCCGCTGGTGGGATACACAGCAGCAGACAGTGGGCGCTGTTACACCCCGTCACAGAAATACTCGAAGGACTCAAATGGACAATGTGGTTATGAGTGGGCGTGTTACCGAGACTTTCAGGGGACGTTTTCTCCTCGGGGGGTTTCGTTGTCTTTCCCTTTCTGTCCTTGTTGATTTTCTCCTCCAGCTCCTCTTTCTTAGACAGTGACTGCCAGCTGGACACGATGCTCGTCATGTCGGGCAGAATCTGGAACAGAGAGAGAAAGATGTATGTTGAGTTTCTCTTCAATGGTTTATTCAGCCTCAAGGGCTACTCAAGGCACTCGCATTCGCCCTGACATTTGGAGAATGTTTTCAGGGAATGTCTGCTTGGTTACATTACATTCTTACTTTTCTACCCATGACACAACTAATTACTGCAATGTTTCTATATCGCTATTAATGACACTGAAGCAGCTCCTTCTTGACCACTAGCTGCTACTCTGCGTCTCCTCGAAGATATAGTGAACGAATCGCGGCAATAGTTACTCCCAGAAGCAGGCTCAACTACAATCACAGGCGCAGCACAATAAACACAAGCACCATCATAGAGACCCATCGCGTGTTTACGACGGCTATTCAGCACAGAAGTATAATTCTGCCTTCAAATGAACCAATGAAGATACACCAATGAGGAGCTAAACCAATGAGGCGGCTGCAGCTACCTTGCTGATAGTCTCTCTGTACTGCTGCACCAGGGGCTCCATGGTGTCCAGGGTGTAGACCTCTGAGCTCTGCCACAGGGCCTGGTCCAGCAGGAAGTCCACGTTCCTCTGGGCTCTGCGCAGGATGAACGACATCATGGACAGGGTGGTGTGCTGCACCACCGCGTTGGAAATCTGAAGAAATACATATTTCATTTAAAAAAATATATATATATTATCTATCTATCAGACGATACACAAGTTTCTACTTTTAAATTGTTCATTCATATTTTCCATCTTATCTTTTACCTTTAATAACTCTCCATTAATTTACTCATTACTGGTTCAATCCCCCTTGCACTCACGCTATCACACGTTCACACATTGCCATTTCATTGCTGCTGGTTGCCCAATTCCCATGCATTATGACAATACACTTTGAACTGAATGGATGTTGTGCGCGTCCCCGCAGTGTGCTCCTCTTACGGTGAGGCCGGCGGTGAAGAAGGTCTTGTTGCAGACGGGGGGGAGGGACGTCACCATGATCATGGCCACCAGGCGGGGGAGGGGGATGAACTCCCGCGTCCTGAACACTGACGAGATCTCCGGCTGAGCCTCGTAGATCTGGAGGGCCGAAGCAGACCGCATGTCACGCCCCGCAGCTCTCATCGATAACAATAACACGTTGTATTTCAGGACCCTTATGGTTGCCTTATTAGCGCAGTAAAAGTAGTAGTCCAGAGGGTTCCCCATGAACAAAGCGACAAGCAAACTCTGTATTCTCCACATACTGTTCTTTTTCAAAAAGATGAAGGATGACATTTTCTTTCCGTATATATTCCGAAAAAACATAAAGAATAACCAATGTAATAAATGTAATCTAAATATCAAACATGTTGATCAAAATCAAATAAAACCATCCATAAAATATAAAGAATAACCAAAATATAACTGAAATTCAATATCCACTGAAAAGCAATTGTCCCATTCCCCCAAAAACTATGAAACAAAAAAGGCCCAAATAAAAGAAAACGATGCCATTTTACCCCACAGCCCAACCAGCAGGTGTTTCTGACCTTCTTGACGAGCTGCACGTTGTCCCTCCAGGCGCTCTGGACGCGGGGGGCGAAGGAGTAGCGGCTCTCCTTGAAGAAGCGTCCCAGGAGGTCTGGGCTGGCCCTCAGGGTCTTCCCCACCAGCTCCTCCACCAGGGGGTCCTCCGTGGGCTTCAGACCCCCCAGGAACTGCAGCAGGATGATGTTCCCCGCCCTGGAATCAGTGGAAGGACGGGGTCAATAGGGGGTGACCCCTTTACTCCCCTGCTAGCGCTCAAGAAATGTCTCATTTTGTTTACACCTCCCCTTGGAGTTCGCGTCCCTTCCGGTTATGGAACCAGGACAAGGAAGGGGGTCGGTCAAGGGAACTACATTTCAATTCTTCGCTGATGCTTTAATCTTTTATCCAGGCCAATAGACCTGCCTAAACATTGCTGTACGCTTTAATTTTCAAATCTCTTTCAACGTAAAGTGACCATGAAGGTGCCTTGAAAGGAAATCAAAATGAATCGTATGCTTATGCGTGTTTAAGTTCCCCTACCTGCCGGCGGTGCCATAGCTGGGGTCGTGGAAGCTGATGCCGTTCTTGCGAGAGCTGCAGACCTCCAGGAGGAAGCTGTGGACCAGGTCCCTGACCACTGACTTCGCAGCCTGCTCTGGGCTTTGACCCGCCTAGCAAGAGAGGGGGAAGAAACAGGTCTTTGATTAATGTTACTTATAATGCTCTTTGCTAAATTCCCTTTTTTTTACACTTTACATAATGAGACATAAAATACAAGTAAAAAAAAAAAATATATATATATTTCTCAAAAGGAGGGAGAGGATGCTGAGGAGAGTTAAACATTAAAAGCAATTTTTAATAGGTGTGTCTTTGAGTGCCAATACAAAATAGAGGAGAGAGAGGGAGTCATGGATTTGTTTTGGGAGGGGCTTCCAGAAAGACCTGCATAAAAAGCTTAAACAAGTTCCACCCGGTACTGCCAATTTCATTATCACAACAATTCACGACCAATTTGACCAATCCCCATGAAATCAGTGAAAGCTTGCAAATATGTCCATCCCAATTTCCCCTTGGGGAGTACTCGATTCATTTGTCAGTGAATCCAAATCTGCAGCATTGCTTAAAATTGCTGCAATGTATACTCTATTCTCCCAACTTTAGCGAAAGAAGAAAAACGCAACACAACTAATAATCACAAATTGCACAACATTTTTGAGAAAATCTGCCGCAAAGATCAAGCGTTCTTAGCCACTAGAATCACAAAAATATCATCGCAATCCTGGAGGAGCGGTTAAACCCAGTTATACCCTGACCAGACCGAGAGGTGGGGGTCTCGAAGGGTGGAGGCTCACCGTGGTGTCATCCTCCGTGCTGGCGTCTATGATCCCGTCCCAGCGGTACAGAGACGCCACGTCGGCCAGCAGCACTGCCGTGAAGAACCGCACCTTCTGGGTCTTAGTGACCGCCTTGTTCTTCACCACCTGGACACGCACACACACACATGATGAGAACTAGAATGACAACTTGGGTCAGGGTGGTCTACCGATTAGGGTGTTTGACTCGACCCGGAAAGATACTGGGTTCGATCCCCAATGTCCACAGTCTACCTGTAGGCATCCTAGAGCAAGATGCACAAATCTCTACCTGCTGCTTAATGACCTATATCTGTATTCACTGTAAGCCTCTTTGGATAAAAGCGTCTGCTGAAGGACTCGATGTAATCTAAATGAAAAAACGCACAGAATTTAGAGAAACATTCAACGTACTCGAGACTTGAGAGTGGACAAAATCAAACTGACGATGGACAATCGGTCTGCACTGATCCCAGAGTTCAAAATCTCTGGCAGGAGCTCTGGAACACAAAACACAAATTGTCAACAACACAACCAAATATCTGGAGACAGATTGACTTCTATCCAAAGCACTACAAGTCGCTTCGGATGCAGGCGTCCACTGAATGACTAAACAGTGTAATACCTTTAACCTCCAGGATCTGTCCGACAGTAGCTGGGTCTCCAGACAACAGGAAGGACAATGCAAACTGAATGTACGCCATGCGAATGTCAGGTCGCCCCTGGAAACACAAAATAAACACACCAAAGTACCCACAGTCAGAACCAGTTACATGTCTCCTGTATATTACACAGTAATAACAATACAAAAATCTAACAAAGAATACTGTATTAAATGTTCATTATATGTATACATTTACCAATTTGCTTAGATAATATTGTTTATTTTGTGGGAATGTAGAAGTAGGCTTATTTGAATTGAATAATCGAATTTGCGACACATCTCTATAGTACATGTAAAAAACGGAATAAACTTGGAACAAGTAACATTACACACTACAGCATGGACAATACTAATTTGTATGACCGAAGCCGGTTGATGTGGTTTGATTGCTCACCTGTTTGTCCTTCCTCCGGGCCAGCCTGCCCATCCCCTGGCTGAAGTTGAAGTGGGCGTAGACCTCCCGCGCCGCCTCTGACCCCTGGGACACCATAGCTGACAGCAGACACAGGCCCAGACGCACCAACCTGTCACCAAGAGACAAGAGACAGCCCTCAGACACACTATAGCCATACAGAGAGGTTGAACAGGAGCTGATACACAGATAGGTTGATTCATCACATACACATTTTCCAAGTCAACATTATTATTATTATTATATGTTTAACCCATTCATAAAACTGCTTTGCCAATGTTCATTTTTAATGACAATAATCGATTAGGAAATGAATGAGGTGGGTAGGTAGTTAGGTAGGTAGGTAGGCAGGCAGAGAGGCACAGCAACACACAAAAAATATAAATATAATGAGGCAGGTGATAATCCAAATTAAAAGAAATGGAGGGGTGTAAAAGGAAAGAGCAAAGCATGAAATTAATTAGTACCAGGCAATAATAACAAAACAAAAACAAAAGGGAAGAAATTAAAAGATGAATGTCTGAAAGAAAGAGCAAAGCGCTGAGCTGAGTCCACCTACTCAAGGTTCTCAGAGCGCAGCGACCCATGGATGACCTTCATGGAGCTTGAGAGTTTCTTCACGACGGCGTTGCCTGCCATGCTGAGGTGAGACAGATCGCTGGCCGTCCTCAGCAGGATCATCTCCAAGCTCTGGAACACCAGCATCATCTAATAGACAGAGACAAGGGAGAGACAGAGACACGGGAGAGAGAGAGAAACAGAGAGAGAGAGAGAGACAGAGAGACAGAGACAGAGAGACAGAGACAGAGACAGAGACAGACACACAGAGAGAAACAGACAAGACAGACAGACGGACAGAGACGAGAGAGAGAGAGAGAGACATGAGACAGAGAGAGAGGCATATAATATATGCAAGAAAACTGTGATGAAACTTGTAAATGGACAAGCTAAGAAAAGAGAAAGACTAAAGTAATACAATTAAATATGATTAATTACAGACCTTGAGCAATACAAAAGGCACAGGTTTTTACACAAAGGACATCAAGGGTATAACACATAATTAATAATAACATGTAATTACAACCAATTGTTTAAATCATCATACATGACATCGTCATATACATATTACGAGCATAGCGGTTCAACATGATCAGTAATCACCCTTGTTCTCTCTATCCCCTCTAACTTTTCGCTTACCTCCTTTTCAACTGGCTTCTCCACTGCCAGCAATTTGAATATTTCTGCACATTCCATAGAGATTTTAATGTAACCTTCAACCACATCGTATAAGTCCGGACACGGCAGCTTCTTTGCAAATGATATGAATGTTTCCAGCGCTAATGGACAACAAAATAAACATAAGATAAGATTGACTTAATGGGCTATCACAGCAGAAAGTACAAACAGTAGGAAATAGGAGAATAATGGTTAAAGCTAGAACAATAAATACTGAAAATACATCTCTAGGCCTAGACATAATGAGTAGCAGATTAGTAACGGTACATAGTAGTAGAATGATACTATGAGTATAAGTATAACAATCTTTTCACAGTCTATGATTATAATGAGACAGATTATCACAGATAACTAAAATTACATATAGTGCAAGTGCATTGATTTGCAACATGAGCGAACAAATTACAAATATTTGGATTGAGACGACATTTTCCTGCATGGGCTATAGGTGCATACACACTTATTGAATGACAACCTGCAGAACCACACTCACCCTTCATAGCTTTAGTTGGATCCTTCAGCATGGATTTAAAAATAGTGCCATTAAACTCTGTCAGGGTTACTTTTTTAGCCTGAGGTTCCGAGACCTCGGAGTCTCCACTGGGACGTTTCTTCCCCATGTTTCAGTAACAGGTAAACTCAAATGTTGATGAGATAAATAATCATTGAAGTCTCAGTTTGATAAAAACACGTTGGGATGAAAACACAACTCTGTCCAACTGAGTTTATGCTCCGGAGTGGCAACAAAATACTTGCGTTTCATGGTTCCGGGTGGTTGGGAGCAGCTATTTAGTACTGTGTTACCACGGTTACTCTGTTTTTAATTTATAATATTGGTGATCAAATAGTACAACTTTTACCGGGGTACACACATGATAATATGTCTTAAAATGTTAGATAAATTAAAATAAACAATGTTTCAGTGTAATTATTTTTTCGAAAGGACAATTGAACTTGCCTGGTAGTCAGTTTTATACAGCAACACACTAGCCCTATATGTGTTTATGTATAGCAAGTTAAAATAGGAAGGATTGGCATCTGCCAAGAGCACATACATGTGGCTCAATGAGAGTGTGGTACAGTATGTAAGACAGAATAAGCATTACGTAAGTCGTAGACATACCTTTTAACTTCTTGACCTGATAGGATGGTTTATAGTTTATATGGAAACAGTGTGTAGCCTACTTAGAATGTAATGCTACATGCAGCGTATGGGTAAACAATGTGCAAATTAAAATGTATGATTTAATATTGTATGTCACGTTGTGGCCGCCAGAGTTCACTGCTATACAGCGCAACGTTTGAGCTCAACTCTGACAATACAAGATGGTTCGAGGCCCCTTGCGCAGGTTCGAATCCCAAGGGAACATAATCTATTTGTGGCCCTCCACGACAACCAATCGAGTACCATCTAATCAGATCCAGGACTGTTTGGTCGTCAGTGTAGCTGACTGCAAGGCCCTTTAATTAACTTTCACTTGATGAGTTTGAGATTTTATAACCTCATCTTTAGCCGGATACCGGAAGACAAGGATGACCTTTGGGAAACGGCAGGCATTTATAGGTTTTGACGAGGGCTCGCTGTTTAATTGACACACATATAGGCCTGGACATCCCCACCGTATATTTAAATATAACCACTAGATATAATATATTAGGACTGAATTCCTGTATGGCACCTTTAATCAACTTTAATATATATAATATGATATAATTGTATCCTACTTTCACTTATATACACTTATATAAGATAATATAATATCTATTTGTATTACCAATGAAAAGAGGCTTAATAAGATTACCTGCAGGAAAGAAAGTTAATATAAGGGAATATAAGCAGTGGATATATAGCTCAATATTATGACGGAAATATAGAAAGACTAAGAACACAAATATAGACAGGCACTATGTGACTCATCGCTATTAATCGCTCGTCGCTATTAATATTGAGTGGTAAACTCAATTTTATTCCAAATTCGTTTTGAAAAAATATATAAAACAAAAATAGAGAGGTGACACTGTCAAGCTCAGAGAGGAGACAATATTAGTATGTATTTATATATTTATTTATTCATATATTTGTATTCAATGTTCAACACTTAATAAGCTTTGATTAAATTCTACACAGCGTATGAAATAGATAGAGCGAAAGAGAATGAGAGAGAGAGAAAGAGAGAGAGAGAGAGAGAGATTGAGAGAAAGAAAGAGATGTGGAAAGAGAGATATTGAAAGAAAGAGCGAAATAGATAGATAGAGAGAAGAATAGAGAGATTGAGAGATAGAGACAAAGATAGATGAAGAGAGAGAGAGAGAGAGAGAGAGAGAGAGAGAGAGAGAGAGAGAAAGCAGAGGGAAGCAGGGTTCCACTGGGACTGTAGACACTTAGACATGACTTAGAAGCGAGCAGGTGATCATCACCCTCTCCTTACCATTACCACCTCCTCATCATAACCACCTCACCCCTTCATCCTAACCGCCTCACCCCCTCCTTATCCCAACCACCTCACCCCCTCCTCTTCTTAATGACCTCACCCCCTCCTCACCACAACCACCTCACCCCCTCCTCACCACAACCACCTCACCCCCTCCTCATCATAACCACCTCACCCCTTCATCCTAACCACCTCAGCCCTTACTCATCTAAACAACCTCACCCCCTCCTCACCATAACCACCTCACCGCCTCCTCATCTTTCAAAATTCAACCACATTACCCCTATTCTCTCCTCCCTCCCCTGGCCTCCAATTAATGGCAGGTCAGACTCTAAGGTGCTACTTCTTACCTGTACAATCGTTTAGCACCATCCTACCTGGAGGACCTTATTATTCCCTACTGTCCTTCTCAGCTCCTCAAGCTCAGCTCAAGTCAAGGCAACTTTATTTGTAGTGCCCATGGACACAGTTACAATCTCAAAGGGCTTCAGAGGCCAACCTTGTATGGCACCCCCTAAACCCTAAGGATGACTAAAGGACTTCAAGGAGAACATAGAAGAGGGAACCTCCCTCAAGGGATTGTTAGGAGGGTGATAGTTCCTGACTGGGTAGACATATAATGGTCTAAAACCAAAACAAACAAGAAACAAAAGTTAAAGTAACACTACATTCATAAAAATGAGTAGATTAGCATCAACTTCCTCCAAATGAATCATGAATGTAGCTGTAGGGTGAATGTCATTTTGTGGACGCTTATATCCAAAGCGTCTTCGTAAGACGCTTTGAATATGATACCGACATACTGTCTTGTCATGACTGTGGGCTAGTCTCCTTATAGCAGACTCCATCATCCTGTGACTAAAGGAAATCCTATGTGGAATGAGAGTGCACAGAGGAGGGTTACCATGGCAAACCTCCCTCTCCTCCTGTGGGATGGGCGAATGACCATCCATTGCTTCTGTTAATGACCCACTTAGTTGAGGAACCTAAAATTAAGGCTATTAAATGTGTTTTATGGATATGTTTTGGATTTTGTGGCATGCCACTGTTTCAAGAAGTGGATATGAACTCATGCAGTAAAGACTGCAGATTAGATCATAAGAGATGAAAGAAAACGATAAAATAACAATCA
>JAOPJO010000054.1:2488615-2503505 GCA_027123675.1 Molva macrophthalma | reverse complement strand
AACATACACACCCATACGTTTATAGATATGTATTATTATCATATATCATCAGTAGGTTGGAATTCAGTGGCCTGAGGCACCATCACGTTGGGAAATTAAACTTCACCTAACCATCAAAGATTTCCAAATAAAGCAGAGCTCAGGTTGGTGTCTACTCAGCCGTGAGGTCTTACGTTAACTCACAATAATAAGACTTTTAAAATTAAACATTATGCCAGTCCGACCATGAATGGTGTTTTCTAAATAGAGTTGCCCTGAAGACCTCAGAAAGGCCACACAGGACGTAGGAGGAGAAAGCAATGGCTTGGTATTGGATATTGTTCCAGCAAGGCTTTAGCCTCCAACGTTAACTTTTTTTTTCTTTGGAATAGGATGCAGGTTTTCTCTGAGAGTGCAATGGTGAACTTGGAATGGAGAAAATGCAGGAATATGTCAGTATGGACTTGGTTATGGGGTACTGTACGCAGTGTACTACCAGCATCATTTATGAATTATGGATCAGGAAGTGAAGCTCTGCGATAGAGCTGGTATATCTGTTTTATCATTCGGACCGATGCCCCCCCTTGTGTTTTAAAGAAGCTTCTGGGCTTCTCTGGTTTCACGCCTCAAATACGAGGGAGTAGATCAAGTAAAAGCAAGCAGTGCTTAAAATATTTGGGTATATTTAATTACCTTGCAGTTTTCCCACTTCATTATCTGGGTTTTTGCAGTAGTGTAACAGTAGGCATTAGGCAGGTAGTCTGGTGGTGGGAAGGGTGTTTTTTCTGGATTCGAACCCCAATGTCCCAAAGTCTCCCTGTGGTACAAATCAAAAAAAGTTCTATGTTGCATTATTTATGAATGCTGTAAATGTATACATTTGTTCAATAGGACACACTGGTTTTAAATGCTTTGCAAAAGATGAGCCAATCAGGGTGAAACTCTATAACATGTGTTGAGACAGTTCATATGAAATACAGAGTCAGGTCATTAAGGAGAAGATTGTCTGTCTGTCCCTTACGGCACCCATCGCACTCCTAACCCTCCCTGATGAGGGAACCCTTTTTATCTGGCCCTTGTCAAGGTTTCTTCCTTGCTCATTGGGGGGCTAGGGTTAGGGGGGTGATATAAAATGTCACCTGGGAAGCCCTTTGAGACTGTAACTGTCATTAAGGCCAATTCAAATGAAATGGACCTGACTTGATAGGGTTTGCTTGCCTTGCTCAAGCATACCAACAGATAGGCCAAGGATAGGCTGTATGGTTGAGCCCAGAACCTTTTTGTCCTGAGAGCTCAGACACCCTTACCTCTGGTACTCCCTGCCCTCCTCCTTGCTAATCTAAGCCTGACCATGACCCCCTCTACCCCCCCTCCCACCCCCCTGTAATGAATAGTAATCCCTCCCGGGGGACGCTGATCTGCTTAGTGTTTTGCACACAATCACCAGTTCCCCTCCAGAGGAATCTATCATGTGACATCTGAATCTTTTAACCCATCAAATTAGCTTAAGTTTTACCAGCGAAGTAAGGGTCCACAGATCCCATGACTTCCCCTGTTCAGTGTTTTCACATTTCAGAATGGTTTCCATCCTCGTTCTACCGCTCTAACACTAATACGAGACACAGAACCAGTGGGTTGCTTTAGGTAAGCCTCATCACTAATCCCCCCCTTACCCCACATTAACTGTTGCGCAGATGTGGTCCTTAATTGTGAATGGCTGAGTTAGACGTAGGGCATTTGAATAGGTTGCTTCTATGGCTATGGACTCATCCCCTCTCACCCTCTCCCCTCTCAGTCTCACGTCCTCACCCCTGTCACCTCATAGCCTCACCCCGCTCATTCTCACTTACTCACCCCTGTCGTCTCGAAGACCCACCCCAAATCACCCTCACCCCTTCTCCACCTCACCTCTAAGGGACAGTTATGTCTTAGGTGTTCTCCTACTCTAGACTGAAAGCTCTGGCTATTTACCATTTTAGAAAACACAATAGAGCTGCTCAATTTAAGTCCTGTGAACCCCTGCTCTCGAAGGAAACTGGGAACAGCGGTTTGAAGAATTACAATTGTTTTTTGTTTTTGTCCCTTGTAGCTTCTGACTGGCTTTGAGTTATTTCTCTGTGTTTTCCTCGCCAACTTTCCCTCTCTTTCTCCTGGAAGCGATGGGCTGTTCGGTTTATGCTTGGTTTCGTCACACAATGTGGCCTTTTAGATGTTCAGTTGCGTCCCAATGACAGATCTTTCAGGGACTTGAATGGATTTAAGATTTAGGTTGGTGTACCTACGTCAAGCGCAACCCAAATCAGGGAGACATTGGCAAAGTGGCACAAAAAAAACTGAAATAGCCAGAAACCAAACCGTCTGCTCTAAATTATAGTCATATGCAGTTAGGTAATGGCATTTAAATAATGTATTAATATATTGTAACGGTAATTTAATAATTTCTTGATTCCTCTCGGAGGTCTTTAATGTGGTTTTATGTTTTCAATCCCAATGCTTTCCAATAAAAAGATCATATCAGCAATTTCTGGGCCGATAAAAGACGTTCAGACCGAAACATGATGAGTGTGCCAGGAGAGCTAAACACTTATAAGTCTCCAGACCCATAATTTGGGAGGATCATGGAATTTTTCCATGCCACATGTAATTCAGCAGCGCTGGCGGCAAAATTTGATGATTTCCTGGTGAAAACCCAAACGCAGGGAGCACAATACCATCAGACGGGACCAAACGCTGGTCGCTTTGATATCCAAGACAATATTCGACAAGATGGGATCCATCAGCGGGATTATCTGGGATGTTTTCCTCGAGACGCTTGTGTCATAATCATCGCCATAGGGTTCCCATGTGCTCCATCTGGCCATGCCGCCGCATTTGGTCTCTCGTTGTTATTCCGATCTGGGTTTTTTTGTTTTTCCTCTTGAAACCCGCTCCGCTTTTCCACCGCATGTACAAGTCGAACCAGCGGCCCAGCGCTACTCTTGGTGCGCTCAGCCCCCTGACGTTCAAAGACCTCCGCTGTGCCCTTTGAAAGACAGACGTACACAAACGTATTAAAATGCTTCTCGCGCGATGCCCAGCGTGAGCAGGGCAGCGGACCGCTTCCTCTTGGGTGGAAATAAATCTCTTTATTTTTCAATTGTTCTGGAGCATGAACTCTCTGCACTGTTTGTTTTCATTGAGCTGTTTATTTACCTAATCTCTCGGCTGGGCCTGCTGGTCCACTGGGTTGGGGAAACACCGCCACTCGCCCCCCCCTTTCCCCCCAACCTCCCCATCCCACCCTCCAACCACTTCCCCTGAAGCCTGCAACCGGGTTGGGGTGGGGCGGGGGGGGCATGCGTGGTTGGTCTTGACAGGGAGCAGAGCAGGAAACTGTAAGGTGTGTAGGAGACCCATGTGTGTCACTCATGTGTAGTGAATAGCGTAGGGGTGATCAGGGCGTTTGGCTTCCAGGCTGAAAAGGTTCTGGGTTCAAACCCTAATGTCCACAGTCTACCTGTAGGCATCCCTCAGCAAGGGGCTCCTTTACCCCCTTACCTGCTCCTTCATGGCATCCACACATTACTATCTTTAGAAAAGCATTGTCCATACTATTCTATTTACTATTTAGTACTAAAGCGACTTTAGATACATGTCATTAAGGAGCAAGTAGGGGTTAGGGCATCTTGCTCAAGGATGTGTACAGGTAGACTGCAGATGCTGGGATTCAAAAGTGGAGCCTTCCGGGAGTCAAACCCTCCTAACCACTACCCTGACTCTGGGTGACCGTGTTGTAATGCAAGAGGTGTTTGCACAGAGGTATGCAAGGGATTTGGTTTGGATTCATGCCTTTTGACACAAACACCACATGCAGTCCCACAACCCAACATGTGGACACGCTGCAACATTCCTGTAACCGTGACAACACACTTTATTTACCTTTATTAAGCTCTATAACAGCTGAGATGTTTGTCAGTCTTGTACACGTATGACCTCAGAAGAGTTGACAACAATGTTCTTCTGGTCTTGATTTTAAGGGTTAGTCCACTATGAGGTCAACAGGAAGTTCTATGCACATGATGTGGACATCATGTGCATAGAAATATCCAAATATAAATAATACTTATTATTTACATATCACATGTTGTGATCACATATGTCCCAATCATACACACGAGCCTTAAATTTATTTTTTTTTACAGTAGAAATGAGAAAAAAACTGAACTTTCTATTCTACTGACCTGCATAACCAGTTCTACAGCCCATAATGTATTCTCTGCAGGCCATATGTTTTCCATGTATGTTTATCTTTCAGATCTTTAGCATATGTGCTACCCTCAGCAGCAGTAGTGCCTCACCCGTCCAGTCCATGGGTTTAATTTAAGAGATACAGTACATATGTTCTCCACGCAGACCCCTCTGTATAAACCTGCAAGTCTGTAGGACTTGAGAAAACCTTCAGGACGAAACACAGCCTCCCCCTCTCTCTCACACAGTGACCTCCGACCCCGCAGGGTGTCTGTTAGGGCAACCCCAATGTGACGCGTTCCGCTCTCGTTGGGATAAATCTATCCTACGTGAGGGGACCTCTGATTTATATCCCGGTGTCACCCCAGAGGTCCATCCTCAAAACGCTCAACAGAGAGTCCCAGAACATAAATCTCTGGCTGAATGCGTTACAGACACCTCCCTCTGCCTTCCCGGTGTCCTCTAACGCTTTGACTGGATCGTTTGTTAGACAATTACCAACATGTTTACGAGGCCAAATACGCATGACAATGGCTAATATGTTGAACGGATGAATAGGGGGTGGAACGCTACAAGGTTAAACCTAGAGGGATCTTTTCTAAGACGCCGCCACGGGGCTGCGGTCAAGCCGGTGCTAGCTCGCTGGTCCTGTGGCTCCTAAGACTTTAATTAAATAAAGAATAATTAGCCAGATTGGACATGGAGGAGGAGGGGGTTATGTGTGTGTGTGTGTGTGTGTGTGTTTGTGTGTGTATGCGTGCGTGCTTGTACTTTTCAGCTAAAAGTTAGTTTCAGTCAACCTTTAGGAATGAAATGTGGTGGTCATCAATTCAATTAACATTTTTTGGAAAAACCTTGGATCCGTTACTTTTGACAATTAGCAACCATTAATAATTCATATCCGTTAGCTCAATTAGACGATTTCTATCTATCTCACTCCTGATAGCATCACCAGCTGGTCCTCGGCGTCCCCAGTGAGAAGTGAGTTTCAGTGATAGTGCGGCAGATCAGCGTTAGCATCGCTAACCCGAGCCCGGGCGGTATTCTCCCGTGGGCCGTTCCATCCGGATCTCTTCCCCTCACAGATCCCCACCCCGCAGACAGCTGGAGTTACGAGATAAGATCTGCTCCGGAGAGCGACGTTTACAGGGAACACCGGGAACAGGTTATGATGACTCGTGTGTTATCTGGTCCCTAATGAGCGTCTCACATTAACGGCAGCGCCGCGGGTGATGTGGGTCACGTCTCAACACTCATCCCTCTCTCTTCTCCCTGTCTCAACACTCATCACTCTGCCCCAGGAAACCCAAACAACAGCAGAAAAGTTTTGACAGGTTTTTGAAGATAAAGTCAATGACGGTGGATGTGCGTGTCTGGCTTAATGTATGGGATGTGTAGACTTCGCCGAGATAACATCGCTGTGTTTCTGCTGCGAGTATTTACACGAACAGGAGTCGACTTTGCTCCAAATCAAAACAGCGAGGTTCATCTGAAACTCAGTTCATCCGGAGTTGAAAACCAGCAAGGTCAAGAGGTCTGTGTGTAGACGGTCTTCAGCTTTAAAGTCGGGTTCCTCCCAAATAATAAAAATGGTGAGTGCGGTCAGTGACATCTTAATGACAGGGTGGAGAGCGCTACAGAGATGTAGCGGGGATAGGACAGAGGTTAGGGACATGAACATATTAAACCATTAGACTTCATGTTGTGTTTTGGCTTCAGCTGCTCATTTTTAATAAAGGGGTTTACGTTGTGTGGCTGTCTTGAAGGTTATTGGCTGGTCTGGAAGAAGTACCCTGTAATGCCATACCTCCGAACATCAGAGCACTCTTCCATTACCTCCTCTGAACATCCTTCTGAGGAGGTCATGGAAAAGTGGTACAAGGAGAAGGATAGTGGTAAAGGTGTTTGATTTCCAGCCGAAAGGTTGTGGGTTTGATCCCCATGGCATGTATCTGTCGTCCCTATGGATAAAACCGTCTTCTAAATGATGTATACTTATATTGTACAATGGTAAGAACTAAGTGGTGACCTGCCATGGATTGGTGCTAATGCTAGCTCCTTCCTTAGCGATAATACAATATCTATACCTCCCTCCACTATAACTCACATCCGTTCCTCCGTGGTAGCTTTGGCGAGACGAAGTATGTTGAATCTACACCAGGTGGGCCACTGGTAGCGGGATGAAAGAAAGGATGGATGATCACCCGGGTCAGAGGTCATGTGACCCGGGTGGGCAGCTGGACTTTTGGATGACCTTTCACCTAGGTGGCTCACTGGGACTCTGAATCCGCCTCTGTTTTGGATGAGGTATGCTGAGGTCATTTGGTTGTGTGAAAGACACACATGCGCAAATACAATGTGAAAACATACACATGCACATACACACACACACGTATACATGTGCGCACACACACACACACACACACACACACACACATACACACACACACACACACACAGGCAAAGGCTCTTTGCTACTCAAACTGCAGTTGAGTTTTGGACTGGAAAACGTTCCTATCTAAAACCTGCAACGTCTGCACAAAACTCACACAACTTTTCACTCAGTTGCACCCAACAAGAGGAGACATATCCTGGCAACTCAAATCCTCTCCATCATGTTTAATTTACACAGTTTGTGTAAGTTAGTGCTCATGTTAATATTTGATCACCTCTTAAACCTACACACCCTTGCTCACACACAGACACACACACACAAACACACATACACACACACACACACACACACACACACACAGACAGCTGGGTGAGGGATTTACCCATGGTGGTAAGATGGCTTCATCCAGACGTCTGATGATAGCAAGTCCTCGTCAGGAACACAGCCAGGGAGTGTAATCATCTCTGCGCCTCTAGACCCAGGCTTACTGCACTCCCAGGGTGTGTGAGGTGAATTTAAGGTGTGCGTAAATATACTGCTGTGACTATACAAGTCATCCTTCGTGAAGCCAAGACGAGGTGGAGTGTGTGCGTGTGTGTGCGTCTGTGTGTGTGTGTGTTTGTGTGTGCATGTGTCTGTGTGAGACCTTGTGTGTGTGGGTGTGTGTGTGTGTGTGTCTGTGTGTGTCGCTCTGAGAGGCTCTCATCTTTCAGATAGATGAGGCGTGTTTGATTTGGGGCCCAGCAAGTCTGTCTCAAGAGCTTGCATGCTGAAGTTGTGTTGAAGTTGTGTTTACGGTGGAAGTTACCCTTTACTCTATTTTTTTGTGTGTTTTAAACACAAACCGGCCGACATACACAGCGACTACCTTATGTATACTCCAGAAAGGATTGTTTGAAATGAATCACGTGGAGGAGGGGACCGGACATGTATACAAAATAAAATATAATTATCCCCTCACCTAAATATTTTGCTGAGAGCTAAATAAACACTCCGCTTAGGAAATGAAAGCCACCTTTCTTTGTAAGACTTTTTTCAGAGGCTCTGCATGAAAAACAAAGCTGACTTAAATTCAGATTCATCTGATCTCAATTAAAAGTTGCCTGATCTCAATTCAGATACATCTGATTTTGAATCTGATTTGGTTAATCTCAATTCTGATTAAACTGATTTAACTGAATTTATATCCAGCTGATTTCAAGTCAGAATCTGCTGATCGTAATCCAGAATTGGCATATCTCAAATCACATTCAGTTGATCCTAAATTAGATCCACTCATCTTAAATCAGAATTGACTGATCTCAAATTGGATCCACTGATCTTCAATCATATTCAGCTGATCTCAAATAAGATTCAGCTAATCTCAAGCACATGCAGATATGACCCACAGACCTGCTGGGGTTTTGATGCCAGAAGAAGTGTGCTGGAACCTTCATTTGTTCTCCTTGTTTATGAACATGTGACTGGCTGTGTTTACATGTGGGACGCCAGGAGATCTTCACAGCACACTCTTTCCTCTCTCTTTCCATCTGATCTGTCTCTTTCAGTCTTTCTCTTGCTCACTGTCTCTCTGTCTTTCTCTCATTCCAGCTGTCTCATTTTCTCAATCTCCATCTCTCCATCTCTCTTTTCTTATGTACTCCATCCCTGATCTATCGCTCTCCCTCTGTCCCTCCCTCCATCTGCCCTTACCCCACAGCTAGGGAAGTGACATCAGAGACCTGGGATTAAGCTCCACCCCACCCAGAGATGTTCTGTACAACAGGCCTGCTGCTGCCTCATCTGTTCTGTTGGGCTTTAATCATCCCACACCTCCTCATCCCAGGGAGTGTTTATAGAGACTGTAGCCATGTTGGCACACAACCAGATACACACACAACTCACTCACTACACAAATATGAAACAACAGACTGCTGCAGCAGTGGTATAATTTATTCTAATCTGATCTAACGTAATCGAATCTAGTTTAATATGATCCTATCTAAAATGATGTAATCTCAAACCAATCCAATCTAATCTAACGTAATTTGAACTAATGTGATCTAATCGAATACATTCTCCCTCAATTCATCTAATCAAATCCAATCACACCAATCTTATCTAATGCATCATAGTGACACAGCCGGCACCCTGCTCTCTCAGGCACTTTGTCAGCGCTGCAGTGCGGAGTCTGTTTGAAGAGTGTTGGACAGCGAGAGGTAATCAAACCGTCTGTTAATACGATGCAGTTGGAGGCTGCTCATCTCCACATGATCCAGGACTGAGGAGGATGTTTAAACCAAGAGGTCTTCCACACCTCGCCATTGTTTAAGCTATGTGTTGAGCCTGATGACGTACATACACTATAAATAAATAAATATATATATATATATATATATACATGTATAACATGATCTAATGTAATCACTATATATATGGTGGGCCACCATCGTGACGTAATTGGCGTTGAAGCGAAACATCGAAACAGATCCTTGTGTTATTTGTTGACGTAGTCAAGCAGGGCAGCTGTGCTGAAGCCATGGAAGCCAACGTGAAACGAAGCATGAACTTAGAAAACAAACATACAAATTACTATTTTCTGTTTTTCTTTTTGGTATCATCACAAATACCACTGTAAGTAGCAATGCTTGTGTTGCAACATGGAGAGACAGACAAAACTAAAATAAACAAACAAGTTTAATGAGCAACTTGCAATCGCTTCGCTTTTTATTCGTTGTTCAATTTTTGAGGCCGTGTTTTTGTCCGGTGAGGTTTGTAGTCAATTTCTCTGCGGCCGTTGTTGAGGTTTAAATACCAACAACAAAAATAGTAAGTCATGAATCACAATGACACAACAATAGTATCTCCCTCGCTTCTCGCCGACGTTTAATTATTGTTTTCTTCTGAGCTGAAGCTACCCAGCAAACCCGGTGGTCGCCTCACACAACATGGTTCAACATCTTGGACTTTATCTATTGGAAGCCACCTTGTCTGCAAGAGCTTTCAATTTCCTGCTTTCTAGACCTGGGAATGAAGTAAGTAAGTGTGGTAAAGAGGAGGCAGGTTGTGTCTGCCAGATACAGAGTTGGTTCCATGGATTGTGTTGAGCCCCACTGAAACCAGCCCCCACAAGGGCCTCTTTTGAGGGCACTTAAAGGAACTCAAAGAACGGTTGCTGTATCCGCTCCGATGCCGATCTGTGTTGTTAACTGGATGTTCAGTCTGCCGGCTCGGTCGTAATCTGTATGCCATTATGTGCGAGGAGGAAAGTCCTCCATGGGGCGAATGTGAACTTTACTTGAGAGGTTGTTCACGACAGAAAACCTTTGACGACCGATTCATTATGTGTATTACCTCCTGTCTCCATTGATGCATATTAAGAATAGGATGTCATTGAAGAATAATGGGAAAACATCATTCACAAGTGTAGCACGACGTACTTGAACACCACTCCACTTTTTTTGCTTAGTTGTTGTTTCTTTTCTCCCACATCTTGTTTACCACAGCTATCCAAAAGGAATTACAGTATGACTAGACCCCCTGCGGTGTGCAGCTATATTAGCTGAGACACCAACGATGACTCACACAGAAATACAAGACAATGAAACCCCTGGGCTAGCCGTAGCATTGTTGCGTGTGGCGTTGTGTGCCCCTGTAGCTCTGTGGTTCTCTCACCCCCCCCCCCATCTCATCAAACAGGTTTTATGGGTCTCCGCGAGGCAGCTCTCCATCTGCAGTCTGTTTGTGCATGCCACGCTCAGCGGGCACTGGCAGCCAGCCGCACGCAGATGTGGCGCTAGCGATAACGTGCTAGGTTAGCCTGGTCTAGTACCTCTGCACCCCACATGTGGCTGTGGGGTGGGCTGGATGTGTGTGAGTACGTGTGTGTGTGTGTGTGTGTGTGTGTGTGTGTGTGTGTGGCACCGCAACATTACTTTCACTGCCACCCAAGCACGCACACCTAGACCACAGGTGGATACGCATGAGAGCTGAGCACCCGAGGTCAGTCTAGGGGGCAGGATAGCGGGTGTAGGATGGTGATTTGAATGCTTGACTCCCAGATGAAAGGATCCCAATGTCCACAGTCTGTAAGCATCAGAGAGCAAGCTGCCCTAACCTCTACCTGCTCCTTAATGACGCATCTGAAATTCCATAGAAGGCACTTTGGATATAATCGTGCGCTAAATAACTGAATAGTAAATAACTCAGGGGCCCCCCAGGAGCTGAGGTGAGGGTAAGTCTGGAGGCAGACAGAAAGCAGCAGAAGCTAGCTAGCTCTCCTGGTCTGAACCCTCTGCCCGGATTGAGGTGGCCAGTTCAGGAAGGGAGGGCCCAGGGTCCAGGGAACAACTCCCTCCCCTCGGACCCGAGCGCATGGGGTTCCCTGGTGGTCCAGATCTCTGATGGAGGATGAGGTTAGTTAGTTTCAGAGGTTAGCGGTAATACATAGCAGTCTGAGATGATCATAGAGTATCACGTCTGCTCACATGGTTCTGTCTGAACAAGTTAGCCTGAGGACTGTGAAGGAGTCACAGACTTTACTGTCATGATCGTGTGGTGGAGGATCTGGATGGGACTGGGTGGTTCTGCTCATTATTGTTGCTGGTATTATTATGTGGCTGTCTATATATTCCGATAAAGTGGTGGTGCTCTTGTCTTTTTAAAGCAAGGCTGTCAAACTTGTGGAAGATAAGAAGAAGTGAGATGAGATGAGACATGATGTAAGAGTTAAGACGAGGATGATTAGCTGAGATGATAGAGATAAAGTAAGAAGAGTTGAGATAAGATAAGGTGAGATAAGATAATGGATAACAAAATGTAGGGGATCATTGACTGGATCTCTGTGTTGACAGTCAACCCTATCATCAACCACTATCATCAATGATGTCTCACTCCAAGAAAGGAGATCATTCCTATCTCCTCCTCTTCATCCTTCTCCTCCTCCTCCTCCTCCTCCTCCTCCTCCCCCTCTTCCTCTTCATGGCTGTTGGATGATTAAAAGACAAAAAAACATCTGAGGGAAATCAAGAAAAAAATGTATAACCATCTCATCCTTCAGGAGATAAACTTTAGGCCTGTTCATTTAAAGCACATGTCCATCCCTGCAGGTTATATCACGGCAACAGACTACAAGACAAGGTCCTCCATACCACTGTTCCTTTGGAGTCTAACCTTTACATCTCATTGACTGGTTTTTATTATTTAATTGAAAATAACTGGAATTTAACCCAATTACCACCTAACCGGTTATTTTCTCTTTAGTTTTCTTTAAATTGGCTGCACCAGCAGGGGAGCGGTGCACTACATGAACCGGTAGGTAGGTTGCTCCCTCCCATTTGACCTCTGGAAAACCAACAGGGTAATGCCGTAAGCCCTGGTCTATCAGCTAAGCCTTCAGGGCTGCCTCTGTCGCGACAGAAGGCCAGGGAGGTTAAGCTCACACACACCAGTCCACTTTCGTTTTCAAATTAATGTTTTTTGACTTGTGTTTATTTTTCTTACTCTCAAGTTAAACCTTGCTTGAAAGTGCCCCGTGTGATCCGAGGACACGCTCTTTCTGGTGCGGTGAAGTGCTTCACACGTTCACAACCTATCCTGGAATGAAACCCTCCGTCAGGGTCAGGAGGGGGTTTCACTGGAATGCCAAACACTTTCCAAGGACCCCCTGCCGGCATCTACACTGTCCGGTGTCCTTTTTCTGAAAATGAAATTTTTTGGAGAAAAGAAGTCATCCTCCAATAACGACATTTGGAGCACTGCAAATCAGCAAGTCTCGTGTTACCGCCGGGCTTTTCAGTCATAGAGCACCGCTTCATGAAGGTTATCCCTCACCAGAGCGCTGTTAAATACGTCTCCATTTATATTATTTATTTTCAGAGTGCTGCCGTAACAGCACCACTTAGCCAAAGAGAAGTGCAGCATTGCATATTCAATCTGTTACTCTTGTCGGTGTGAAGATTTAGTTTCATTCATGTTCCACTTATGTCTTTTTTTTCCCCATTATTGTTAAACAATAACCGGTGCTCAAACGACACACCAATACCTGCTGCTAAATGTGGCGCTACATCATGACGTACAGACCACAGAAGACCAAATAGTAACAAGGCCATGCCATGCCTCCACACTACACAGATTAGCTTCCCCCTCAAACACAAAGTGTCTCTCTTTTCATTGCACCTTGTCTGGACCACGTTGGGCCTTCAATAGTTTGATTCATAACCACTTCCAGACGCCCTGTCCAGATGAAAGACAGACGCTCCTGTTGAACCCAAACTCCAGAGAACCTACGGCTAGTATCATCCGAACAATGTGTTAGCGTGGGCAGATCAAAAACAGAAGGTCCCCACAAATGACCTAGGAATTGAACACATATATATATAGCCTATATACTTTGGTATATATATAGTTTAATTTGACGCATATATTATAAGTGGAGGTTTTGCAAGCCATAACAAATATACAACAGCTGACTGTCATACCACATCAGTGGCCATGATAGGATTCTTGAGAAGCTGTCCTATAGACTAGCTTTCTAACTGTAAATATTCCACTGAAATAATGTGTTGTCTTTCATGCAATCACTTTTTTCCTGAGCCACAAATCGTTTCGAAATCAGTTTCTGCAGCTAGTTGTCCCTAACAGTGTCGTCTATCCGAGGTAATCAGATAACCTTTGACCAATTGTAAAAGCATGCAGATGCATCCGGGGTGTTTTCCACTATAGCCCTCTACTTCAACAATTTATTTTGCAAAAATTCTGCCTCTCTCTCAGAGGAAATCTACCTATCCATACCTTCATTTATGATGGAAAATAACTGAGCCTCAGCAAATCAATGAATCATATAACTCACAGGAAGAATTTTAGCTTCTCACCAGACAAATCAACAAGCAATATGGAAGACGGAAATGTGTCTGTCTGCATGAGTGTGAATGCATGTTTGTCTCTACCTAGCTGTGCATCGGTGTGTATGTGTGTTTTTGTGTGTGTGTGTTTGTGTGTGTGTGTGTGTGTGTGTGTGTGTGTGTGTACACATGCACTTTGACTCTTGGTGTAATGTTATCCCAGCCCATAATACTGCTCTCCCCGCTGTGTTCCCATGGCGATATGGGCCTGTATACGACCTAGTTCATGTCACCGTGTGATCGCTTACAGAGACAGGAAGCTGAAAAGTTCCAGTTAATGAAACTCTGTTGATTTAGTGTAGTGTTTTATTGTATTTAATGACAGCGTAAAGCAACATCCAGACTGTGTATCTTTCTCCCATAGTGTGTTGTATCTCCAAGTTAAACAAGATATTAGGTTGGGACACAACGTGATTTGATCATTTAGAATCTGATTGGTAGAAGAGTAGTGGTAGTATCAAACAGTCCATGTAGATGTTGAAGTTGTAATGTTGTCTTTAATTCTCTTTTCTGAGAGTTTGAGAGGTTTGAATCTTCTTCAGTATTGGCACACCGCCTTGCATCTCTACTCCTTTCAGCAGCGGAGAATGCATAATTGTCCCAAACGGGTCAAAGAGCAAACGATTCAGATGATTATCTGTAAATTTTCCTTGAATATGATCTATTATCGCTTCTCTTCCACGGAAGATTGTGGATAAGAGGTTTGGGTTACCATTCACGTCCATTAACAGTTCAGATCTGGTAGCGTGCCCAGATGGGCGAGGACAATTATAAAATAAATCATTCTGATAAGAAAGCATAGTCGTTGATGAGAGTGTTTTGGCCACCGTGGCTGAACATTATACTCTGAATAGGAGGTAAGGCGAGGTCGCAGTGAGGTCACGGCCAGGCAGAGCTGAACAGACACTCACTGATCCTGACATGTATACAGCACTTGGCAGAGATGCGTTCCCTACACCGGCCGTGTGTTTAATGGACATCTGGACACACCGTCGACTTCACAGACCTGGAATGGATTGTTCTGGTGGTTCCAAGAAGAGGTTCTTCTGAAGCATGCGTTTCTTAGGTCTTTTGATTAGAAATGATGGCTGTTCTTCTCCCAGCGGTATTACCTGTTGCTTCTTTAATCATCTGAGACAGTGGAAACTGAACGTGGTGATACCTGGTTTTGGTTTGAAAAGTAACGCAATATGTTTTTCTAAAATCCCTCACTTGATATACATTGAACTGAATAAGGAGAAGCTATTATTGCTCTTTCAATTTCGATGCATCTTTGTTATAACCCTCCCTGAAAACACCATGACCTCCACCACTATCATCACCACCTCCACCACCATGACCTCCACCACTATCATCACCACCTCCACCACCATGACCTCCACCACTATCATCACCACCTCCACCACCA
>JAOPJO010000054.1:2453420-2465970 GCA_027123675.1 Molva macrophthalma | reverse complement strand
CCCCCTCCTCCCCCACCCCCCCCCCCCCGCCCCCCCCTCCCCCCCCCCCCCCCCCCCCCCCCCCCCCCCCCCCCCCCCCCCCCCCCCCCCCGCCCCCGCCGCCCCCCCCCCCCAAAGCGGTTGTCTCCGTCATCTCAGCTCCGGCGCGTTCACCTCAGTTAAACCCCGAGATCCACAGCCAATCCCCCACGCAGGCCTAAAGACGAAGGAATTGGAAACATCCAGAATAAGAGCCCCCCTCTCCCCTCTCTCAACAATAAGAGCGCCCCCCTTATATCACCATGTGTCTCTCTTCTCCTCCCCACATGTTATCAGAGACCTGGGCTTTACGGCCGGCACACGGAGGAGTCAAACTTCAGGGGGAGAAATATTCCGTCCCGTAACTCGAAACAGATTAAAGGCTTAGGGGCGTGTTATCTCAGAGATACAAGCGAAGACACGAGATCGCTGAAACGAAAACAAAACAGCCACAGTGCCCCACTCTCCCTCTCTCTCACTCTCACTACCACCCTCTCGCTACCTCTCTCTCTCTCACTCACTCCCTACCTCTCTCCCTCCCTCTCTCTATTTCCCTTCCTCTACCTCTCCGTCTCTCCCTCGTTCCCTCAACAGTTGCGGCTCATTCTAGGGCATGAAGTTGAAATTGAATCAATGCAATTTCTAACCCTCGTAGGACAGCGTAATTGAAAAAATGGAGGGTGCCCCTAATATCTCCAGAGCACGGAAGGCCTGGCGTTTGCGTGTCTCCAACGTGTGTTTACTGTTTTCCCTTCATGGCTGTGGCGCGCTCTCCAATGGAAAACTCATAAACTGCGGCCAGGCCAGTTTTGCGCTTTTACTGCAGAGGTGGTAGCGCAACACAGGTAGGTGGGGCTTTTACTGCAGTGGCGGCGGTAGTTCACACAGGTGGGCAGGGCTTGCTGGGGAGATGGTTAACTTTGATTCGGCCCTCACACGACATATTTTCATACTTTCGTTTTTTTTTCTGAGGATTAAATATATGCAGTATCTGGGGCTGGTAATTCCCTCGGATAACTGCTTCCATCGTTTTCTGTGTAGTTTCCAAACTCTATACAGAAAGACAATGCCTTCTCACAGGGGGTGAAGATAGTGAAGTGGTGTGGATGGTTGACACCCAGCCTCTCAAAGGAACTGGGTTCGATCCACAATGTATGCAACCTACCCTTAGGCGTCTTTGAGAAAAAAAAGGCAAATCCCTAACCTGACCTGTATCTGAATGTACTGCAAGACGTGTTGGATAAATCTACTCACTAAACAACAAACTATTTACTTATTTTATTATTTAACATTAAACAACCAGTTAAAGTCTCACTGAGTAGAGAAACCTTGACGAAAAGCCCCACACAACAAAGTTACAACAAAATCCAAAAACAGGCAAGGAAACATATACACACATAACCGGTTCCAGTCCGTTGAATAAGTACATATTGAGGAGACTAAACAAACCGACTCTCGTGTCTCCTGCAGGCTCCTTGTCCATCTTCAAGCCTCTGGACCGGGAGGAGGAGGACACCTTCAACCTCACGGTGGTCGCTAAGGATCATGGGATACCTCAGCGCACGTCCAGCCAGCTGCTGTGTGTGCACGTGATCGACGTCAACGACGAGGTTCCCCAGTTCGAGGAGGTCCGGTATGATGCCGAGATCCCTGAGAACCGCCCCCCGGGGTTCAGTGTTCTGGTGGTCTCCGCTGTGGACCTGGACCAAGGTGAGTCTCAGGCCCTGATTCGTATTATGATCATTTAAGTTATCTATACTTTACTTTTAAGTGTTAATGACAGATCAGACTGTCTATCAATAAACCTCCCACAGGAGAGGAGAGAAGGAGGAGAGGAGAGAAGGAGGAGAGGAGAGAGAGAGGTGGAGAGGAGAGGAGGAGGGGATCAGGGGAGATGAGGGAAGGAGAGAGAGAAGGAGATGAAAGAAGAGATGAGAGGAGGATAGTAGGGGCTAACAGTATGCTAAGGGCATAGCTGTGACCATTATGCTATTTCCGGTAACTCAACTCAGCTTCTACATGCCATTGCCATTTGACAACCCCATAGTCATTGTCATTCATTGTACCAGTAATAGAAAAACGGATTGTGATAGAAATTTACTAAATCCCAAATTAGAGATTCAGATTTGGTCTCGCAGAATGCTAGCAGAATGGGATAATCCATTCTGGAATTACATATTTGGTTGTAAATATGTCCAAGATGTGTATCTATTTTTAAGTTATGAGAAAAAGTCTCACGGATTTATTTTTTGGTTTGTACGGTTTTTGAAGTCGCAAACAGCTGATGAGGAGTATATAAGCAATGTGGTGGGCCATATCTGCTGGCCTCTGCAACTTTATTGACCAAACTTTATTGATCTTCAAAGTCTGACTTGAGACTGAGTCATCCACGCCCCCACCCCCGTCCAAACCCCTCCTCTCTTACCACCCAAGAGAGCCAAAGCCTGTAGCGTAGCGGTCTGTCAATACCACCTAGGTCACATGTGCTGAAGGCCTGTACACATGGCCCGTGTTAACGGTTTTAATTGAACAGTACAGAGGAATCGGTGGTGGTGGTGGTGGTGGTGGTGGTGGAGGAGAGGGGGTTGGGGGGGGAACATTCTCCTGGCCTTAGTCAAGGCACGTATAAAGTCTCTCTCCAAGCCCAATTAGCCAAACAAACAGGTGAGCTTGCCAAGTGGAGCTCTGTGTTAGCACGCAAGCTGGAAGCCAGACACCTGATGGAGCCCAGCGACTGCTGACACGGCACACACACAACAAAACGACCAACAAATAAATACAAAGAAATATTTAGAGGGAAGGAAATGTAAATACTCGATTCACGCACGCACACTTACACTACGCATCCTTAGTCCCAGTGGGTAAGTTATTTTATAACCTGAGGCTCAGTTCGATCATTAGAACGCGAGAAATGATAATTGTGTCTAATGTTCATTTCTACTATGCCCCGATGTTAAAAATAGACAGTTATTTAAATGCTTATGCTTCCACAGTTTAAATAGCCATCAACCCCACCCTCTCTAATGAATCCTAACTCTGCAATCGTCTTCACAGGGACCAATGGTCATGTGACATATGGCAGGATTTCGGGAGAGGGCTTCAACGTTGACCCGGCAACCGGCGTCATAACGACGGCCAGGGTCCTGGACAGAGAGATCCAGGAGTACTACACACTGACAGGTACGACCCTCTTACACCTCACTGCTTCATAAAACACCTGAGGGGGATTCAGGGTGTTTGAGTCCAAGCCAAAGGGTAAATAGTTTGAACCCCTGTAAGCTGCTTTGGATAAAAGCTGCTGAATGACTAAATAGTAAACCCTAACTTGCTGTGCTACATCAGTGACGAAGATATTAAGCTTGTTGGTCTGCCGTTGTTCTCGTCTTACAGTGTACGCCAAAGACGGAGGCCTTCCACCCAACGTTGCCAAGGCGACAGTCAAGATCCGAGTGACCGACGAAAACGACAACGCTCCGGTGTTCGGACGGCTGTACTACAGCATCGAGGTTCCGGAAAATGCTGAGTCGTCCTATCTCTTCACACTGCGGGCCACAGACCAAGACACAGGGGAGAGAGGGGAGATAAACTACAAACTAACAGGTGAGTGAGGGGAGATAATCTACACAATAACAGGTGAGGGATAGGAAGGTGATGAATGACAAAATAGCAGGAGAGGGAGGGGAGATGAACTGCAAAATAACCAGTGGGGGAAGGGGAGTAGATAATCTACAAGATAACTGGTGAGGTTATTACCTACGGTTGCAGAATAAGTTTATCTTATCATCCCCACTATAAGACCACTACAGTGAGCTTAGTTTGTTGTCATATGAACAAGCTTACTTGTGTTATCAAAACAGCCGTGAAAAATAATCAATAAATGTATTGACTAATGGATGATTTCTCTCCCACCCCTTTTGCAGCTGGCGACACATCGTCTGACTTCCGTTTGGACAGGCGATCGGGGATGCTGTCCACCTCCAGGCCCCTGGACCGGGAAAGGAAGGCCCGGTACAGCCTGACCGTGGTAGCCCAGGACCAGGGACGCCCCGCCCTCAGCGGCACCGTCACCGTGGAGGTGAGCGTACTGGACGTCAACGACAACGGCCCGCGCTTCCAGAGCGCCAGCTACACCGCCGACATCTCCGAAGACGTCCAGATGGGTTCATTCGTGCTGGAGGTGAAGGCCGGCGACCTGGACCTGGGCGCCAACGGCCAGGTGGTGTACTTCCTGAGCGGAGGCTCCCAGGGCATGTTCATCATCGACCAGAACACCGGACGCATCATCACCGCGGCGCCGCTCGACCGCGAGAAGACCGGCTCGTACGGCTTCGACGTGCACGCCGCAGACTCCTCGCCGTCCAACCCGCTCAACGCCAGCGCCCACGTCACCGTCTACATCCAGGACGTCAACGACAACGCCCCCTTCTTCGTCCAGGACCCGCTGGTCATCAACATCTCGGCCACGGCCGTGACCAGCCACCGCGTTCTGGCCACCATGCGGGCCGAGGACAAAGACTTCGGGGCCAACGGCTCGGTGTTCTACCGCTTCGCCAGCCCCGTGCGCGGCTTCAGCATCAACTCTCTGACGGGGGACATCCAGGCCACGGAGAGGCTGCAGAGCCTCACCCAGAGCCAGCGGACCCTCATCGTGGAGGCCATGGACCAGGGCTCCCCGTCCCAGTCCTCCCTGGGGGTGGTCATCGTCTACGTCCGCGAGCAGAGCTACCGGGGCATCCGATTCCCGCGCAACGCACGGGACGTCAGCGTGCAGGAGAATGCCGCCAAAGGTTCGTGGTCATGTGACTTCACAGTACATATATACGTCTGGTCATTTAGCAGACGCTTTAATCCAAAGCGATGTACAAGTGAGGCTGAGAACAATCAAAGCATGCAGACATGATTGAAGTTAGCTAGAAACAAATTACTTTACAGCCTAGTTTAAAGAAGGACAACCGGATAGAGTGGCCATAGGAAATACGGAAACACAAGGTTACAAATTTTCTTTATTTATCTTTGTGGTTGTGTGTGGTTGTGCAAACAGTTAGTAGTACTACACAATACACATGTTTTTGTGTAATGAAGGGGGGATATTGGCTAAAGATGTGAGTTAGTGAGTATAAACGTTGAAATTGAATGTCTGTGTTTGTATATCTAACTACTTTAGGTACAGCTATAATACAAACACAGGCGCAGTACCCAGACGGCTCGCGTTTAGGGATTACCTACAGCCTCTTCAGCGGGAACAAGATGCACTCTTTTGGCATCAACCCCACCTCTGGTAAGCAGAACTTCCCATCTACCTTCCCATCTAAACAGAGTCTAATCCCTATGTATAAGGATTAGACTGTCTCTGTCTCTGTACTGTCTAACCCCTACCTGTTCCTTAATGACCTGTCTCTGTATTCATTGTCTAACTCCTACCTGCTCCTTAATGACCTGTCTCTGTATTCACTGTCTAACCCCTACCTGCTCATTAATGTCCTGTCTCTGTATTCACTGTCTAATAACTACCTGCTCCTTAATGACCTGTCTCTGTATTCACTGTCTAATAACTACCTGCTCCTTAATGACCTGTCTCTGTATTCACTGTCTAATCACTACCTGCTCATTAATGTCCTGTCTCTGTATTCACTGTCTAACCCCTACCTGCTCATTAATGTCCTGTCTCTGTATTCACTGTCTAATCACTACCTGCTCCTTAATGACCTGTCTCTGTATTCACCATAGCTTACCGTGTGTCAGCCCAAAACATAATAATAGTTATAATTTAGTTATAATAATTTCAAGGTTTAGTGATTTAGTGATTAGGGTGTTTTGAACTTAGGTCTCTTTGTATCAAAACAGTCTGCTAAATGTCTAAATATGAATGTTTTCCATCAGGCGAAATCTGGGTCCAGAACTCTGAAGTTCTGGACTTTGAGGAGACCCCGAGACTCCGCCTGGTGGTGAAGGCCGAGACGGCGTCGTCCAGCTCCTACATGGCCGTCAACCTGATCATACAGGATGTGAACGACAACCTGCCCCGCTTCCAGCTCCAGAACTATGTGGCCTACATCCATGAGGCGCAGGGCTACGATTTCCCCATCATCCAGGTGAAGTAGCTACGCAGTCTCCTGCAGGGACAATTTCAGTGTGTCTGTGGGACCCAGCCAACCGTACACCGTACGCACAGAAAACTCTGAGCACACTGAAATTGAAATTGGATAAAGGCGTCTGTTAAATGACTGAATAGAAAAGAAGTAGCCTGTATAACGGTTGGCCGCTGTCAGAAGTGTGAAATTGTGGAATAAAACTCCAGAAAGCTGGATAGCCTCAGCGTCTCTTGGACTAGCTCCATGTTTACTCTTATCCTCCTCTGTCTGAATGTGTGCAGCTTCAGTCACGCCAGAGTTGATTTAGTCCTGTATAAAACGTCCTCGCTCATTTATCGTTCTCTGTCTCTGGTTCGTGTTTAGTTTTCTTCCCCTGAATGTTGTTTCTAACGCGAAGCGGTAACTTCCTCAGGTGTTGGCGAACGACCTGGACCAGGGTCAGAACGGCCAGGTGAGCTACTCCCTCCGCTCGTCCTCCATGAGCAGCTTGTTTAAGATCGACCCGGTGACCGGAAGCATCTCTACGGCAGCCATCATGGACCGAGAGATCTGGACGCACACAAAGTGAGACTCCTGTGGTTTGTGTCTGTCTGGTGTCGGGTGCTGATTGAATACAGGAGTGTCTGGCTCACATTCTGTCCAGCCAAACACTCCTGTCCCACTCCTGTTTCAGTGTAAAAGGGAAGGATTTGTGCTGTTTGTGCTGGGAAAGAATTTATCAGTTTTGATGTTGTCTGATACAAAAAAAGAAAAAAGGTTGATCTGAGTGGGAGGGTGAAATATGATCAAAGATGCTGCATGCGAGGTGATAAAACTAAAACAAAACAAAGGCTGTACAGACACTAACACCGACGACGTGTGTGGGTCCAGGCTGGTCGTCATGGCGACAGACAGGGGATCCCCGCGGCTGGCCGGCTCTGCCACCCTCACGGTCATCATCATCGACCTCAACGACAACAGTCCCACCATACCGCTACCCAGGGAGGTGCGCGTGCCCGAGGGTAAGTCAAACAACACCACAGCACCAGAACCTTTGGAGGTCTTGGCTCTGGAGGTCTAGTCTGGGTCTTTATCTTCTGGACCCCAGAACAACAAACAAGTCTCCCATTTATGTAAACACTTATTTATTTTGACCGAAGGAAACAAAAAATAAATCTGTTTTGGAAAAACCACTGTGTGGCCCTGTCGAGGGAAAATGACTGTTGATAAAGGTGCAATACACACTATTTGGATATTGCTTGCTCCAGTCAAAATTTTGAAAAACAAAAACACTCCTCACCCCTCCCTCTCCCTACGCTCTCCACGCTGCTGCAGAGTCTGAGCAATTAACCTAACGCCTGTCACCTTAAAGTCAGTATCTACGTGACAGAATGTTAAAGCACATTTCAAACTAAACTGAAATTGAATATGTACCTTTAAGTTTCAACGAAGAAAACCAAAAAATCGGATCTTTTTTTTTTCAGCCACTTACCTGCCTCTTCCTCACCCTCTGTTCACAGACACCCTGGTTGGCACGGTGATCACCCAGGTTACGGGGAACGACGTGGATTCAGGTCCGGCCCTGTCCTACACGCTGCTTCTGGCTGCCGACTGCCAGGGCGCCTTCGGGATCCACCAGTACGGCGGGGGCGTGTCGCTCACGGGGCCCCTGGACTACGAGGAGAGGAGCTGGTACACCCTGACGGTCCGCACCTCTGACTCCAGGCACCAGAGCGAGGCCAACCTCACTGTGCTGGTGGAAGACGTCAACGACAACGCACCCTTGTTCACCCAGGACCTGTACCAGGTAAAAAACATTGTTGTGTATTGGTCTATTGTTATTGCTGTTTTAGTGCATTTTTTGCACAATGCAGGCAGAGGGAATATAAGATTTCATGACCCATTGAATTATTAACATTTAGGTGAGAGACGTTTTTATCTGAAGCGACTTACAAGTGAGGCTGAGAACAATCAATGAATACAAACACAATGGGAGTAGCAATAGGGGGCCATAATGGTAGCAGAACTATTTACAAATGTGAGTGCTACCGTCTACTGGTGGTATGACTGTATAGCTTAAAAGGCACATAGACAAACCACCACATACATTTGTAAATCGACAGCCAATTGAGAGGCCCACTTGGGTTGCAGCTGATGACCTGTCTGTATTTCCATCGTTGGAGCAAAATACTCATACTTTTCTGCCATTAATATCTATGTAGGCATTTACATATTTGTCTATACATGTACAGATCTATGTTGTACACACTTACAAATCTGAATACGCACACACAGATTCTGAGTAGACATTTGCAGATTCCTGTACACATTCACAAATCTCAGTACGCATTTAGAGATTATTTTACACATTTACAAAACTGATTACGCACACACACAGATTGAAACAAAGTTACACAACTCTCCACTCGCATTTGTAAATACTTCTGCTACAATAATGGCCCCAAATAGCTACAACATTATTGCAAGAGCTGCACAACCTAGTTTCTAAAGAAACAGCTGGACAGAGTGCAGTGTAGCCATATGAATCAGAATAGCATATGGCTTACTTGGTATTCTTTAGGGATAGTGCATAATAGTTAGAGACTTCTTTAGCAGTTGTAATTACATTCTCTTAAGGGTAGAGATCTGAACTAGTTCTGATATCAGGTCATAATGGTGAGGTGTTCAGTTGAGGTCACATGTGTCGGCTCTGCTAACAACACTGTTGTTGATGGTACGTTTGTCAAGGTGACCGTGTCCGAACACCTCCCGGCCGGCAGCACCGTCGTCACGGTCACGGCCACCGACCGCGACTCCGCAGACAACGGCAAGGTCACCTATCGAGTGATGTCATCAACCAGGGACATTTTCTACATCGACTCAAAAAATGGTAGGAACAGAACACTGTCGTTATATAACGCTCTCTCTCACTGACTGAATATCTTGACTTTTAAACCGTCTAGAGTGGTTTAGTTTCCCCAGACTCATAGTCAAGTAGTTAAGCCCCAGGCACTTTCAGCAGGTCATTTGGAAGTGCTATTGGATTTTATTCCAGACATTGTGAAATATAAAATAATTGAGTGTCCATTAATGTTAATAAAATGCAGCTCACGTCAGATGTTTGGCTAAAGTTGCTATCAAGAGATGATAGGAGGAGTACTTTAGGTCCTCTTTCCGTGTCTCCTGTGCAAAGATTTCAAATACTGTAATTTTCAACCACATAATTACAACCGCCTCACAGCTAAAAAAAAAATAACGATTGCCTGATTCCAAGGCACAATTTACTATCATTTACCTAATAGCAGACCTAATCTATTATATGAATGATTCATTAAATCCATTAAAGATAGATTTAGGGTAGTTTGTTCTAGACTTGGAGAAGTGCCTTCAAGATCACATTTATCCTCTTTTAAAGGCCTGCTTTTAACTCTCTCCTACCAGGGACTCTGTTCATCAGCCAGAAGGCAGAGTTTGATGTGGAGAACCCTTCCATCCTGGTGGTGATCGAGGCTCGGGATCTGGGAACGCCGTCCCTCTCCTCCTTTGCCACCGTCCAGGTGCAGGTGTCGGACATGAACGACAACGCCCCCGTCTTCCACCAGTCGGAGTACCGAGCCAGCGTGTCGGAAGACGGCCTCCCGGGGTCCACCATCTTGACCCTGGAAGCCGTGGACGCGGACCTGTCGCGGGACAACTGCGCGTTCGACTTCGCCATCGCCAGCGGCAACACGGGCAACGCCTTCCAGATCGAGAGCAGCGTGCGCTTCCTGGAGGGGCGTGGCTTCCAGACAGTCGGTAACCTGATCCTGGCCGAGGGGCTGGACTTTGAGGCGGTGGCGGGCTACAACCTGAGCGTGGTGGTGTCCGACCGCGGCGTCCCCCAGCGTAGCTCCAGCGTGCCCATTCTCATCGGAGTCCTGGACGCCAACGACAACCCGCCCACCCTCAGCCGGGCCGAGTACAGTGTGGTGCTGAGCGAGGGGACCGCCGCGGGGGCCGAGATCCTACACCTATCGGCCACCGACCCGGACTCTGCACCCAACGGAGAGGTCCAGTACTCCATAAGCTCTGGGGACGAGACGGGCTTGTTCCAGGTAGACCGTTGGACAGGGGCGCTGAGGCTGCAGAAAACCCTGGACAGGGAGAGGCGGTCGGTGCACGTGGTGGTGGTGCAAGCCAGCGACAGTCAGGGTCACTACGCCCTGGCGCCCGTCACCGTGGAGGTGAAGGACGTCAACGATAATCTACCTTATTTCCCCCTCAAGCTTTTGAGCGCCAGCGTCCGGGAGAACCAGCCCCAGAACGCCTTGGTCACCGTGCTGCACGCCATCGACCAGGACAGGGGTGTGTTCGGCCAGCTGAAATACTACATGCTGGACGACTCTAAAGAACGAGCTTTCCTCATTAACCAGACCTCAGGCGAGGTGCGAACTCGCACTACCTTCGACTACGAAAAGGTGAACTCTTTCCATTTTGTGGCAGTGGCCATGGACACGGGCAACTATTCGGCCACGGTGACGGTACAGGTGTACGTAACCGGAGAGGACGAATACGACCCGGCCTTCACCTCCTCCGAGTTCTCCTTTCAAGTGCCTGAGGGAGCGAGGAAGGGGCAGAGCATCGGCCAGGTGCAGGCCCGGGACGAGGACGAGGGCGTGGACGGCGTTGTGCTTTACTCCCTCGCCGACAGCTCCCAGCCGTACTTTGAGATCAACAAGACGACCGGTGTTATCTCCCTGAAGATGGATAGCTACGGCCGACACTCGGGACGCTCCAAGAGGGAGGTGCGCATGATGACCCTGGACGTGGTTGCCCACGGCCCACTGGAGAGGTCTCGTGTCGCCACCGCGCACGTTGCCATCGACGTCACCCACACGTCCTTCGGCCTCCCCTCGAACATGAATGTGCTGCTGATCAGCGTCATCGCTGTCTCACTGGGCACCATTGTCATCCTGATCGTAATCGCCATGGCGCTGTTCTTCATAAAGCTTAGGCGACGGAAGAAGGAGCATCACCCATACTGCCTCCCTCCGCCATCCGCCTCTGTGCTCCACAAGCTGGAGGAGAGCAAGCTGGCCGGCAATGAAATGATCTACCATCAGGCGCTTCCTGGCTACGGCCCTGATCAGGGTGGGAACGGCGGGGGTCCCTACACTCGTGGCGGCTCCCTGGACCCCTCCCACTCCAGTGGTCGGGGTTCTGCGGAGGCGGAGGCAGCGGATGACGACGAGATCCGCATGATCAACGAGTACCCTCGCGTCTCCAGCATCTCCTCTTCCATGCAGGAGCACATCTCCGCCCGAGGTCCCGACTCGGGGATCCAGCAGGACGCCGACCAGCTCTCGGACGTGTCCGGTGAGCCCTCCATGGACGCCAGCCAGTGGTTCAAGGCCAAGAAACTGGGCAGTCTGACCAGCACCCTGTTGGCTGGACAGGGGCCCGTTTACAGGGACGAGGGTGGCGGGTACCTGGGCGTGGGCCGGGGGCTGAACATCTCTCACCCCAAAGACTACGCTTTCCCGGAGGACGGGAAGCCCCCGGTGGACGGCTCCCTGACAGCCATCGTAGCCAGTGATGAGGAGCTCAGGGGCAGCTACAACTGGGACTACCTCTTGAACTGGTGTCCCCAGTTCCAGCCCCTGGCCAACGTGTTCACGGAGATCGCTCGCCTCAAGGACGAGACGGCTCCCCCGAACCCTCGCCGGCCGTTCCACCACAAGGCAAAGGCCGAGCCCAGGATCGATCCCCCGCCGCTGATCACCTCCGTGGCCCACCCGGGGGCCAAGACTGTTCCCCCTAAGCCCGCCGTAGGGAGGTCCTTCCCCCACCTGGCCTCCCTGCGGAGGTCCCCCCTCAGCAGCGACGGCTCCATCTCCTCGGCTGCCATGTCCCCCAGCTTCTCTCCGTCCCTGTCGCCGCTGGCGGCCCGCTCGCCCGCTGTCACGCCCTTCAGTGTCTCGCAGGGACCCTCGGCGTCCATGATCAGCACCACGGAGCACCACCTTGAGCACAGCGAGGAGGCAGAGATCAGGATCTGAACCCACAGCCTAGCCTCCTGCTGAAGGCCGGTCTGGAGAGGAATTAAACGCTGTTCCAGGGACACTAGATAACAACTTAAGGTCTCTGACTCTAAAAGGACAACTCACCAATATGTTTTCCTTAAGCGGACAAACGGACCAGGACAGACTAGGTCCAAATGGTCCAGAGGGACATAAGGAAGGAAACAAACCCATGAACCATATGAAGGAACTGGGCAGAAAATGGACACAAAAGCCTAGTTTGGACCTAGTTTGTCAGATTGATCAGTCATCATTTTGCACATTCAACTCATGGTTGTGGGGGGGGGGGGGGGGGGAATAAAAAAATTATTTCAAAATTTTTAAAAAACCATTTTTTAAATTTTTAATAATTAATGTATGTTTTTTTTTAAAATAAACAAAATTGGTGTTACAATGGTTTGC
>JAOPJO010000054.1:2388214-2402207 GCA_027123675.1 Molva macrophthalma | reverse complement strand
GTGTGTGTGTGTGTGTGTGTGTGTGTGTGTGTGTGTGTGTGTGTGTGTGTGTGTGTGTGTGTGTGTGTGTGTGGTAAGCTCTGCGGCGTCTGAAGGTTAGACAAGCCCACCACTCTGCAGTGGCTTCACCTGTAACCATGACAACCAGTCTGTCTGTTTCGCAGTCTAGCTTTCCATTTGCCAGTCTTTATTTCCAAGTGTATGTCTACCTGTCAATGCAACGGTTTGACTGTCCATCTGTTTGCCTGTCCATATTTCTGTCTGCAATCTGTCCTTTTGCCTCTATGCCTGTCCGTCTTTCCATCTGACTGTCCATCTAGCAGTCCTTCTGCCTGTCTGTCCATCTGTCTGTCAGTCTCACTCGAATAACACACTCTTCGGCTCATCTCTCTAGCTGCTCCTGTTGTCCTCGTCCTAACCAACCGGATCATACAGAGCCTCAGACACACAGCAGCTCTCAGACCTGGTGTGCAGAGTGCACCAGTCTTATGGCCTGAGATGGCCTCCAAGATTCTCTTGTAATATTAGTTATTATAACAGTGAATACCTGCCATTAGAATCAGACAATATGAATGTGTCTCTAAACCCTAGAATTAGTCTCACTGTCAGAGCGAGAGAGCCAAAACAGGTTTTGAATAGACACAGTTCATACTTAATTCCATATAAATGTTGGGTAATTCCATGCTTTAATTGTAGTGGCTAACTTAAGCTAGCTGTTACATTTGATATGAATTACATTGAGGGTGACTCTGGTATACTCAACATGGGCCGTACTCTGGTGCTTTTTGATGGAAAAAGGGCTATGAGAAGAGATATGAGATGGAGAGGGAAAGATTTCTGGTCTGAAACATTCTAGAAACAATTAGTCATCGGGATTAAGCGGTAAGTCATCCAAGATGATCCTGCAAGAATGAACCATGATTTAATATTTAGATGATCAGTTTCTATTTATTGACACGATAAAAATACGATAAATATTTGTTGTTAATAAAACTCATTATACTCACAAGTCAGCGAGCAGGAAGCATTATTTTACCTAACTGAATGGCATGGCATAGCAACCATGGCAGTAGCAGTTAAAGGTGCCTTCTGTAACATTGACACTGTGTGTTTTTAAAATGGGTACTTATGTCTAAATTCACAATATGAGAGAGTGGTCTCTGCCCACCCCCTCCTCCCGAGACTCGAAGCTCACGTGGGTTGCCAGGTTGAGGACAAGCAACGACAAGGCCTACACTATAAATTGATCAGCTAATGTATACCTTTGCAATTATATATATATATATAATATTTATTGATTTCTAATTAGAAACCAGCTCAGTCTCATATCTGGCATCTCGGAGTGTGGAAATTGGCAGTGGCAGTGAGAGAAGAGTGTATCACACAGGACAAAACAAAATCAAATGTTCTGAGCCGGAACGGAAATTTCAAAGAAAATCATACTGGCTGTAGTATTGTTTTCGGAGAGGACAGTATTTAGATTCAGCACGTTTTCTTAATGTCTGATGAAATAGGATGGTCATTTTATGTTTTAGTAAAGTCAATTTGTTACATATAGCTCCTTTTTAACATTCCCCAATAAACTTGCGGTTTTAGCTTCTTAATAATATAATGTATATATCTTGCTAATTGCTTTCCTCCTAACAAGGCCACTATATTTAAGATCCTAAGCAGTGCGTAACCACAGTGATGAATGGCTGAGGCTGTGAGTGATGGGGGTGGATCCTCCGTTTAGTGGGACAGGTTTCTCTGGAACGGGTCCACACTGGCATTTCTCCATATCCAGAGAGCCCTAAAACCCCCTCCGTTCAGACCAATCTGTCTTATTCATTATAACATGACTTGGGGTAGAATCCCCCCGACCAGGAAGAGAGATTAGTTTAGTTTTAACGTTTGAGTTTGTGGAGGAAATCACATACCAAGCAGTTGTGGGTTCATTGTGTGTAAGGGTATTTTACCTGACATTTGAGGGTGCTTGGCGTGTGGGTGTGCTTAGCATGTTCTGGTGCTTGGCATGTCGATGTACATGGCATGTTGGGGTATATGGCATGTAAGGGTGCTTAGCATCTTAGGCTACTTGGCATGTAACGCTACCTAACAAGGGGCTGTTCTTAAACAGCTTTCAGTGCTTAGCGAGAATAAGCATAAATAAATGAAATAGCCTATTAAATGGAAGACCATTCAAAAATACATAAGTAGGTCAACCTAGTAAAGAATATCTCCTTTCTTGCTGATCCTTTCACCATATTCTGCCCACACAGCATCTGCTGTTTCTAACCACCCTGGAAGATTTCCTCTTCCAGATCGAACTTTCCTGTCTCGTCTGGGGTTTTGGAAGTTTATCGCCCTTGCCAGTGAGAGCTTTTATAGGCGTAAGAGGTGCCATCAGATTTCCTTTGAATGCAGATGTATCTACACAGCCCTTCAGCACAATCACAGCTCTACTGGCTTCACAGGCCCACATTCAAAGGAGACTTGATAAACAGGACTAACTACCACAATGGCCGTAAACTCCTGTACAGCAGTTGTGCTCACAGTAACCACTTGACATAGAAACCATATGTTATGATGTGTCACACCTATGAATGAAGGGGATTCAGGGAGAGATAAACTGACCGGGCGTGGCTCTTACATGGTCATTGAGTCGAAGACGGATCACATCCAGGCTGATTAAAACAAGGCACTGATGTTTCCTTCCCTGAAATCCTCTTAAACCGATCCACTGTAACACTAATCTCTGACCTATGGGGAGGGGGGGGGGGGTCTCAGTGGAATACAGTGCTATCTCAGAAAGATAAAAAGAAGACATTGAAACAGTATTTACTTCTTCATCTGTACGGTAAAATGAATAAATAATAACATACTGCTGGGTGTCCCCTCGTGGGTTGGGCGTGGTGGCCATGAGGGACATGGGAGGTGACGGACCAGACATGGAGATGGTGTTGTGACTGATGTCTGAGAGACCTGAGGTCTCATCCAGATGGCAGACCAGTCACAGTATACCAAGGACCGTAAGGACAGTACGCCTCTGAGTGGTGTCCGAGACGCTGTTCAGATCCACCAAACGGAGCTGGACAGGTGGCGCAACGTATGGTTGTCATGACGGCACACCACTACCTTGCAGCTGTGGGGCTCGAACCGCCAACCCCCAGCATTGGAGGACAAACGCTGTAACCGCCAATGACTGCATACATTTGGGTTGGTGGTACTGTAGACTAGAGTATAGCGTTCTTAAGGCATTGGGAATGAGGTTGACTAAGGTTTTCTTAAACTATGGGTCAACTCAAGACCCAAAATGGATGGCGAATCACATTCCAGTTGGAGGTGAGTTGCGGCCTGACAACACATAGTGACCCTGTAATGAAAGAGTTTACAATTCTGGTGGGCTTTGAGCTTTCTGAGTGTGCGGGTGGGTGCCACGGACACACTCAAATTGTCTTGTGGGTCCCAATGTGAAAAAAGTCGAAAAACCCCTAAGAAAACCTGTCCCTCTTAGTTACAATGGCAGTTCAGTTCTGGAGGGAGAGTAGGTTAACATGGAGGAGCCGAGGGTGGCTTGTACGATCCCCCGGTGGTGGTGATGTGTCTCTGGGCAAGGCTCCTCCTCATCCTCCTCCTCCTCCTGTTCCTGATGAGCTGGTCGTTGCCTTGTGTGGGTGACGACACTTTTTGATTTTACTACATGTCCGTGAATGGATGCAGTGGTTGGACACGGTGGATTAGCATCCATTCTACCAGAGTGAGAACATGGACGTGAGCCTGGATGTGGGACCAACGTTCTGGTGGGCAGATGTACACTCCTCCCATGTGTCTCCCACACCACTGAGGTGATAAATGAACTTCTACTGTAGAAACTGCTGATCACGCAGGTTTTTTAAGAAACCATAAACAAAGGATCGGAAGAGAGGGGGTTGGCTAGCCGAAATTATGTATTATAACATTTGTATGTGTTTTTTTGTGATGTATTGATTCAACACAATATCTTGCTTATGAATGCAAAATTGTGTTTCTTAGGAAGCCGTCTGAGGTGCAGTATATTGTGCTGCGTATGGTAATTTCATCGAAGATGTATAGGATGAAAAAAACAAAAACACTGCAATATCTCAGAATATTATAAATCTTGTATTCTCTGAAAATGTAGCCTAGAAAAGTGTATGACTATAATGGTTGTTTATATAAAGGAGGTTCAGAAGTGATATCACTTCCCACTTGCTTCCCCAACATTGTTGAGTCTGTTCTTCTAGCTCATTTAAGAGTTTAATTACAGTCCAGGCTGAGGCTAAGTGTGGCTAACCCAGTGGGCTACCCTCTACTGCAGAACACAGCCTTGTCCACCAGTCTGTCGATACACACTCTGATGTGTATGACATGGAAGCCCTGAACAGTGTGGGCTCAAAGTTCACTATGACTGTTCTGCGTGTTTGTTCCTGAACTCCATCCCTTTTTCACTAATCTCATCTCCATATCAACGCTACGCAGTCTGACGTTCTGTCAGGAAGAGAGATTTTTACTACACATAGTGAAATCACAGAAGGGGAGGAGCCGTTGGGGTGTGCCCACTCGTCAGCTTCCTGATGATGTCACATGCATTCAGATCCCATTCAGATGTGTGGAAGGAAGGGGCGGGGGGGTTGGGGTGTGTATATACTGTGAATTGCCCCTCTGACTCATCTAGTGCTCGGTCATGCACTATATATTCAATACGTATCTTCTCAATACTCTACATGTATTCAGAAGATATAAACAAATGTGTGGTGCAGTAGTGGGATGCACAAATTACTGTAGTTACTGTAGCAGAGAGAGAGAACAGAAATTGAAAGGAGAGAGGAAGGGAGGGGTAGAAAGTTGGTAGGAGAAGGAGAGTGAGAGGATGACGGAGGTAGAGAGAAGTGGAGAGATGGGGGGGAGAGAGAGCGCGACAGAAATGGATGGTGGTGGTGGAGGGAGGGAGAGGGAGAGAGAGAGGGTGGTAAAGAGGGAGGGAGTTGTTAGCATTAGCTGAAAGCATGGTTGGAATGTCATTGTTGGAGAGCTCTACTTCTTGTTTTTTTTCAGAGAAGGCGAGAGGCAGGAGAGGGAAGGAAAGAGAGAGAGAGACAGCTGCTTATGAGTCTGCACTACCCTCTCTCTCATGTGAAGGAGTGCACAAGAGGGTTGCAACTAGAGGAATATATCCTCTAGTCTCCACACTCTACAATCATGATTTAGAAATGTACATATATGGTTAAAGATGTTAGGGTTAGAAGAGTTAAGGTTAAGGATGGTTAGGTTTAAGCTAGAGATGGCTCTGTTTTGGTATTAGGTTATTCAGGTATGTTTAGGCTTGGTGCGGGTCAGGGTAAGGACCGATTGGAAAGCAGTGCATCATGGGAGTGATCCCCAGAGAAGTCCATGTAGTTGCACCAAGAGAGGGAGGGAGAGGCTAGCTGCTAGCGACCAGCTAGCTGTCTCCACCCCAGTCTCCCCTGGGAGGGGGTGACAGGTGGTGTATGATCTCCGACAGCTGGGGGTTAGCATAGGATCCCAGAATAATGGGGGGGGCTAGAAGACTTCCTGCTTTTTTTTCTACTGCTTCCTGCCGACACAGACAGAATAACATCCTCTGGTGGAGATAACGAAGGAGCCCTGTTCGTCCTGAACGGTTGAAGTGAAGAGTTCAAACCTGGACTGACTGAGAAGATCCGGGATAGGACGTGGGATATGAGATATGATGTGTGACATGAGACATTTTGAGAACCATTAAAAAGAAAAACAAAACACACACTTGTCCTGTTGCTGGAATTCAATCTAGATCCATGGAACATGAGAATATATGACAGGGGACATGTGATGATACATTTCAAAATAGCTACTCTGCACTTCATCATTCTCAACCTTGCTTGTTTTAAGTCACTTAGGATAGAAACTTCTGCCGCTAAATTACTAAATGTAAGTACATGTAGCTAATGTAAGCACTACCATTATTTAAAAAAAAAAAAAAATCACATTTAAGTTGCTTTGGATACAAGCTTCTGCTTAATGTAAATGCAATGTAAATGTGAGGCATGAGGCACTGCACTCCAACGACAGGAAAAGTGTGTTTAGTTTGGTTTTTTGTTTAGTTTAGTTCTCAAGGGTTCTGTCAAAACTCTCCTTTTTAAAAATGTATCTAACCAGCAAACTGAAATCATTCTGGCTTGTCCCACTCCATCGACTCCTTAACTTTTCTAACAGGACTTCACGACGGTGGGCTGCCATTTTAGCCCGCAGGAGTAGCATGAGCAGAACGGTCTGCCACCTCGACCAGCTGTAGTATTTGTGGGTGAAGTGTGGCTGAGGTGCGGTGGTTCTGGTGGTGGTCACCAGCCTTGTTCTGCGCTTAGTAAATTGGATCTGGGGAGAAGCTGCTGGTTTATCATTGTAGGATGTGGAGCACTCAGATAACCCCTTGCTCAGGGTTACGTCTATCTGGGCCATATAGGTTTGTTTTGTGCCTAAAAGTGTTTTTGTAAATGTAAAGTATAAATTCATAAAATGCTGCCCAGTAGGCATCTGTTACACTCCTGGCCGTCCCTAGAAGGTGAGACCTTTCTTCTGTGTTCCTTGTCCATCCCAGAGGGGGTTTCCTCCCTCTGGGTTTTGGGGAAGTTTTCCTTTAAGCCCTTCAGCAGGCTGGGGGAAGTGGGGGTGTCTGTTGATGTGGCCTGTGTTACCCTTTGAGACTGGAACTGTGATGAAGGACTATAAAAATAACATTGAGATGAGTTTGGCTCTCACTCTCACTCTGTAAGTAAAGTTCAAATTGAATTTCAGTACAGCAATCAGGTTATAACAGCAGAAAAAATGGGACTCATTTGGGACTCAAGAGCCAAAACCGGGTTGGGCTGTTGTGACAGGACTTCCTCTATCCCTCTATCAAAATAAAAATGTTTTTCACTGCACTAACATCCTGTGTTACTCTAAATTATATCACTATACAGAATGGCTGTCTAAAAGTCACTATACAGAATGGCGGTCTAAAAGTCACTATACAGAATGGCGGTCTAAATGCTGTTTAATGTTGGAGATCAAGGGGAAAAAAACGATTATAGTGGACAAATGATTGTGTACAGATTAGATTACAGAAGTGCGTGTGTGTGGGTGGGTGTGTGTGTGTGGCCTGTAATCTGTTGTGTTTGTATGTGATATGACAGATGTAGTGTGACATTTGGTTCACATCGTTAATCTGTGTTTGACCCACTGATACACTTGTACCATGTAATGGCATCTCTTCTATCCCATAATACCATCCTAAGGCCTGCTGTGATGGGACTGACACTAAACGCAAAATTAAAAACACTAAATAACAACACAGGGAGTGTGTCTTGTGCAACATGGACGTATTTACACCCAAGTGTCCTATCAGAATGAGCTTTTATTTTGAATGGCTTCCCTCGTTGCTCAACCTCATTTTAGCCACAGTAGGGGGTCCTGCAGTCTCTATCGCTCTTTCTACCAACGTTTATAATAATACATTTTATTTATATAGCACTTTCCTTGACACTGAAACACACTTTACACTGGCAATAAAAAACAAGAGTAAAAATCAAACGTATATCAATGAAGAGATGAGATGAGGACATTTATTTTATTCAATCTTTCAATCTTATTCAATTTTTTGTCTACAGTAATGAGGGAGTTGTCATTCCGTTCGTTCATCTTGAGGCTACGTTGAAGAAAACGTAAAGTTAATAACCTGTCTCACTCTGTTTTTACATGGGCTGAATAAAGGGTGTAGTGTTGACATGTCAGGAGTTTTGCTGTGCATTCTATTTTGGGAGGTAGTTTTTTGTTCCTGTTGTCTCTCCTGAACCCGGCCAGTAGTCGTTGTGACTCACTTTTTCCTGCTGCTTGCGTTGGACTGGGCCAGAAAGAGGACGGGGCGAGGAAGAGGAGGGGCGACAGAGGGAGGATTGATCAAGGGTGAGAGAGCGAGAGAGAGAGAGAGAGGATGGGGCGAGAGATATTAGACACCCTGATGGCAATGTAGGATCTAGTCTCTCCAAACCTCTCATCTCTCTGTCTCTCTCCGTCTCTCTCTCCGTCTCACCCTCTGTCTGTCTGTTTGTCTCTGTCCGTCCCTTGCGCACCCTCTGTTTAGCTGTCCCTGTATTTATCTTTCTCACCCTCTGTCTCACTGCTAAGTCTCCTTGAGTCGTGGGTAAGTCGTGGGTATAGCTCAGTTTGCTGGAGGATAGGGATAACTGGCATTCTATGGGCCGGTTCTAGGGAAGAGTAAATACCACTCTGTATGACATCTTTGTTGGACAAATTCATTGAGAAAAAAAACATTTGAATAAACAAATGTGTGACTGTGACTCCTATCAATATATCTTTGTAATTTCTTATTTGACTTGATGTGCTTTGGCAATGTAAATGTACATTTTCCATGCCAATAAAACCCTTTTGAATGTTGAAACTTGAGACCGAAGTGGATAATGGATTGATGGCATCTGTGTAATGCAGTGTTCTCTCTGTCTCTCTGTCTCTCAGGTTAAACGATCAGGTTAATCGATCAGTCTGTCTGAGTTGGTCGGTGAATGTCTCTCACCATGGCTAAGCGCGAGAGTGGTAGTACCAGCCCGGTGGTGCGGCAGATAGACAAGCAGTTCCTGGTCTGCAGCATCTGCCTGGACCACTACCACAACCCCAAGGTCCTACCCTGCCTCCACACCTTCTGCGAGAAGTAAGTTCACCTCATGTCTGGCCCGGGCATCATCAGTCCCTACTGCACAGGACGTTTAAAAACATTATTTAAAACTTTAAGTACGTTAAAAACCTTCAAACGTAATCAAAAGCTCAACTCAAATCACAGCAATATATTGTAGTGGTTAAGGCCTTCGACTCCCAGTTTCATTTGAGAGGTTCCGAGGTCAAATCTCGCAGAACACCTCGACTAACATAGACGGGAATGAGGTCTGCAGGGTAAATTTGTATAATAGATGATGGATTTATCGACCCCTCATGACCGTTTCCAGCACCGTTTCAAGACAGGGTTTATGCAGGTTGGACAAAAGTACTTGTTGCTCTGGTAGTTAAGCAGCAGTTTAAGCCATTTCAAATCCCATAGCATAATTAACGGGGTTGAGTCTCATTTGTCAACATTTGAATCCAGATATGAGTCATCCGTTAAATGGATGTATTATGACGCTGTTGCCACGGTTATCACTGATTTCAGTCTTGGCCCCAACCAAAATACGAGAGTTGGGCCCAACAATATCAAACCGGTTTGAAAGTAACTTTGCCCTCCAGACTCTATGGGGGGCAGCACAAGTCTTGAGACCCCCCACACTCCACGCAATCAGAGCCGACTTCAGCCTCGATAGCCCCCCCCTCTCCCCGATTTGAGTCGGCAGACTGCTTATCGGTGGGTTTGTCGCCTAGTGGGAAGGGGCTTGCAATGACATAAAAGACTAAGTCACTTTTGATGAAAGCATCTGCTAAATGACCAAATTGTAAATTCACAGACAGAGGCTCTTAAATCTCGCATGAGTTGAGTTGTTGCAGGAAGAGAGTGGTGGAAACGTGAGTTGGGGTTGAGAGAGGAGTGATGGAAAGTGTTGTGTTGGACTAACAAAGCTTAGTGTTCTCTAAAAGATTTGGGTGAAGGAGGGTTGAGATTGTGACGACAATAGGGAAATTTCCTGCAACAAGATTTCAGAGCGAGACTTCTCCTTGAGCGAGACTTAGTTAGACGCCTCTTTGTAGGGATCCTTTCCATAATGTTGTCAGACATCTAAATAACAAGCTCAGCCGGTCAGTGGCAAAAACAAGCACTTTTAGAGGCCATACATTGATGGGGTGCTATTGCCCCAAAGGATTCCATTTCAGCCCATTGCGCAGTTGACGGCTGCAGTGTTTTTACTCAGTACTGGACGCATTAGTCCCTTAGAGCCAAAATGATGGGAAAATAGGGTCCAGGTGGAAAAAATCCAGAAGTTATCCTTTAATAATAATTCATAAGTAATGACTGTGGTAGTGGTTAGGATGTTGTTCTTACAGAAATTTGATAATATGAATTATAGCATTTAGTCCCATACACCAGTGATGCTGTCATCGACATATCTCTCCTATGATGTCAGGAGCTAACTTTTTTTAATAGGGCCTAAACTTCTGGCTCCAAGATGACTTTCCAAAACACATTACCTACATTTTTAATAATTGATGACATTCGTTCCGATACAGTGTATAATGAGAATGTCATATCCTTAAATCTGTTTAAATAAATGTCTCTATTTGATACTACATTGGGGTCTGGAATTTAAGTCAATAATAAAGCTTTATGGTAGCTTGGATGAAATTGAACTACATTTTATCATGACAATTATTTATTGATGGAAACATAACAAAAATTCACTGATCTCATCTTTTATTTCTAGTCAAGTAATGTCTCGCAAAGAGCTAGGAGATTTAAATACTAGCCTAAGGCAGAATTGAATCAGTTCAGCCCCCTATTGGCAGTCCATTGTAGAGCAAGGATTTAGAGTAAACATAGGGCTCACTACATGCAGAGCTGGTTGAAGTTGAAGAACATTTTAGTGATGAAGTAGAGGGGAGAATATATTATGACTGCCCAGCTGCTGCACCTATTGAAACCCCTTGTCAAAAGAAGTAGGGGTCCGTTTTTTCAGTTCATCAGCAGTCTTACTTTCCCCCCACTGGGTTCTCGACCCTCTGAGGGCTCGGGTCATCGGAACTCATTTGATTGTGAAAACACGTGAACCCAGTAGTGGGATCTCTATAAAAGCCCTAAATATCAACAAACACGAGTTGACACGAAACGCCAAGAGTGGAATGCACTTTTAACCTCCTTTCCCTTTTACCATGTTTTTTATGTTTGTCTTGCGTTTTCAGGTGCTTACAGAACTACATCCCGCCTCAGTCCCTGACGCTGTCCTGCCCCGTGTGCAGGCAGACGTCCATCCTCCCGGAGAAGGGCGTGTCGGCCCTGCAGAACAACTTCTTCATCACCAACCTGATGGACGTCCTGCAGCGAGACCCAGAGTGCACCAGCCGCCCCGAGGCCTCCAGCGGCCTGGAGTCCGTCAGCGCCGTGGCCGCCGCACAGCCGCTGTCCTGCCCCAACCACGAGGGCAAGGTAGGCCTGCTACGACTACCAGTGCTACTAATACTAGTTCTACTGACACCTGTAGGGTTAACCCCCAACCGCTCCACTGCCCCAACCACGAGGGCAAGGTAGGCCTGCTAGAACTACTACGACTACTATTACTGCTAATACTACGACCACCTGTAGGGTTAAACACAGACGCCGTCCTGCCCCAAGCCCAAGGGAAAGGGAGGCCTACTTCTACCTATATGGATAGGCCTAGTACTAACTAGGTCTAGCCCTACTACTACCTATAGGGTTAGGGGTAGGTACCAGTACTAACAAGGGTTAAGCCTTCTACCTACTGGGTCAAACATAACGTCTCTCCTGCCCCAACCACAGTGGCAAGTAGGCCTGCTACTACCTATGGGGTTAAGCCTACTTGCCTATGGGATTGTCACGGCTTCAACACTCCTGTTCATACCACGAGAGCAAGGCAAGCCTACTACCTATAGGTTTAAAACTAGTTTATACGGTTTTGCATATGTCGCAGACCTCCTGAAATGCTTAACAATGTAACGGCCAAACAGCGACTATAAATGCCATGGGCGTGCCTGGTCTGTCCGCACACTTTATGAATGGTGCATCACACTGACTATTTAGCCCTCTTAGGCCTATAAGTACTGTTAGGTTTAGGTCTAGACAGCCAGGGCTTAGGGTTAGGCCTGCTACTCGCCCAAAGCTTCAAGTCTAGGTTTAGATGAGCATGTGTGTGTGAGCACGTGAGTGGGGTGTGGTTAGACATGTGCGATTTAACCCCTCAAACACCCCTTTAACTTCCACCCCTTTGTGCTCCACCTAACTGTTCTGTTTTGTTTTTTTCCGGCTGCTCCGTGGTGCCCCCTGCAGGTGATGGAGTTCTACTGCGAGTCGTGCGAGACGGCCATGTGTCTGGAGTGCACGGAGGGCGAGCACCGGGAGCATATGACCGTGCCTCTCAGAGATGTGCTGGAGCAGCACAAGATGGCCCTGAACGACCAGCTGGACACCGTACGCAACAGGTACATATCCCTGCTGGGTACCGCATTCTGACCTTTCAATCTATGGCTCGCGTCCCATGGGGGGGGCGGGGGGCTCCTACACGAAAGGGCACTGTTGGTCAATAGCAGCAGCTTGGTTCCTTTTATGCTGATAAATAATAGAATTATTAAAAAAATCATTCAATTTCAAAATGTTTTATAAAACAACATCTGTACTTATCTATCAAATTATGTCAATCCCAATAAATACAGGCCTGTACCTAAGATAGACTTTCGCTGCGATTATCTATGTTTTGGTTAAGGCCAAGTCCTAGCAAAGGGTTTAGCACATTCTGCAAATCCCTTGGCATAAGAAAGGTTGCAAACCCCTGATGCTTATGTCCTGCAAGCAGTATTCTGGAAACCAGACCGAGTTTCACCCCTCTCAACCAAAATCTTCTCCTCCATCACTTCTCCTCCATCTCTCCTTCTCCCGTCTCCTGACAGGATACCCCAGCTGACGGCAGCCATCGATCTGGTGAATGAGATCTCCAAGCAGCTGACGGACCGCAAGAACGACGCCGTGGCTGAGATCAGCAACACGTTCGAGGAGCTGGAGAAAGCCATGCACCTGAGGAAGAACGCCCTGATCTCTGAGGTGGAGAACATCTGCAGCACCAAGCAGAAGGTCAGCACGGCCCTCCTCTACCAAGCTTCTGTTAATTCCCTTTGTCCATGTTTGTTTTAATACTGTCACAGTGGCAAATTCAACAGAAAGTTCCACATCAGTGGCAGCCCTTTTAATGCTCATGAAAATGCCTCAATGGCCTTCTTCTGCACAGTCATCGTATCATACCCGCTCCACTTTAGAAAACAGTCTGAACGGGAGGGGGACCACACCATCTGGCAGAACAAATAAACCACAAGCTTGCAGATTCCTCTGGTTTCCCAGGCTATTCAGAAACATAAACCAGTGCGGTCCAACATGGCTGACGGTGGCGTTAATGTCTCCAGGTGCTGCAGGCCCAGCTGGCGTCGCTCCTGCGGGGCAAGGAGAACATCCAGGCCAGCTGCAGCTTCACAGAGCAGGCCCTGAGCCACGGCTCGGCCACCGAGGTGCTGCTGGTCCAGAAGCAGATGAGCGAGCGGGTCAGCGCCCTGGCCCGCCACACCTTCCCCGAGCAGCCCCACGAGAACGGCCACCTCGAGTGCCAGGTGGAGACGGAGGGCCTGCGGCGCTCCATCCAGAACCTGGGCGTGCTCATCACCACGGGGGCGGTGGGCCACACCAGCGTGGCCACGGGCGGGGGGCTGAGACACACGCTGGTGGGCCAGCCCACCACCGTCACCGTCACCACCAAGGACAAGGAAAGCGAGCTGGTGAGGAGCGGCAACGCGGCGCTGCGGGCGCAGATCGTGTCGGCGGACGGCACCGGCTGCCCCGAGGTGGAGGTGGTGGACAATAAGAACGGCACGTACGAGGTGGGCTACACCGTGCGGTCGGAGGGCGAGTACAGCTTCTCCCTGCTGCTGTACCAGCAGCCCGTCAGGGGGAGCCCGTTCCGCCTGCGGGCGGTCAAGCCGTCGGACGTGCTGCAGTCCCCGGACGACGTGAAGCGCCGGGTCAAGTCGCCCAGCGGTGGCGGGGGACACGTGCGGCAGAAGGCGGTGCGCCGGCCGTCCAGCATGTACAGCACCACCAAGAAGAAGGAGAACCCCATAGAGGACGAGCTCATCTACCGAGTGGGTGAGTGACGTCAGGCCTCACACAGAACCTACCGGCCAACCGTGACCCGAACCCCAGCAGCCAAACCATAACCTGAACCGTAACTCAAACCATAACCTGAACCGTAACTCAAACCATAACCTGAACCGTAACTCAAACCATAACCTGAACCGTAACTCAAAC
>JAOPJO010000054.1:2323864-2334752 GCA_027123675.1 Molva macrophthalma | reverse complement strand
GGCGGGCGCGCCCGCGGCCGCGGGCGCGCGGCGGGCGCCCCGGCCGCCCCCGCCGCCGCGCGGCCCCGGGCGGGCGCGCGGGCGGGCGGGGTTGGGGAAATTGAGAAAATCATTGAGAAAACAAAAAGAATGTATTCAGTGGGATGAGAGTTTGAATACAAATAATGTTTTGCCGTATAAAGTGTTTTTAACTATGAAATTTAGCTTCATATTGGTTCACATAAAACAGCCATAAATTATATATTTGCTTACTGTTTTGGTTCAAGTGCATGTTTTGCTGGTGTAATAAGCTGGGTTTTCAAAAATGTATATGAGTAGTATTGCAAAGAATTCAAAAGGTTCTGAAGCTGTGTTTGATTAGTCGTCATTATATTAGCATGTTAGAGTAACCTAAAGTACATGATTAACTGCAAATGGGATCATTACGATGTAGTGGGATGCTTCATTATATTAAATGGTCTAAAATGAACTTAAACTCAAATTATACACCCCATTAGAGCGTGAGTATATGAACTTGAAGGGAGCTATTTAATTTCCATGATGGATGAACTTATACATTCATCAATGTGTCTTGTCTGGCATGCATTGCAAATTAACATGAACAAAATGAACAAGCAATAAATCTCTCTTAAAAAAAATGCAAACTCCTCACCATCAATTCTCCCATTTCCGGTTGAATAATGATATTCTTTCTGTTGCTTTTACTTAGCTCTTACTTTTTCAACATTTTGCACTAACATTTTTTGCCAGTGAGGCTTCCCCCCATGATTCTACTCTCTCTCTCTCTCTCTCTCTCCCTCAGCCTCTCTCTCTCTCAGCCTCTCTCTCTCTCTCTCTGTGTGGTCTGGTGTCTCTCGTCCATCCTTACCCCTCGTTCCTGGCGCGGATCCGGCTGTGGCTGAGGATGGTGTCGTAGGACGAGGCGTCGGTGCGGTCCAGCGACCAGGCGGTCAGGACCACCAGGGTGACCACGGACACCAGCTTCATCTCGCCGAATGTAGAGGTTCCTCTGGAGGGTCAACACACACACACACAATCACAATCACTCACTTGCACACACACACACACAGATGTCTCGCTCCTTTGGTGTTTTACTGTATTGGACACACACGTGCAACACACAGCCGGCACCTCCAAAAAAATGTACACAGGAGAAATGGGAGTGCACGTGAGAGAGGAGAGAGGGTTCTTATATAGTCAGTCTCTCTCTCTCTCTCTCTCTCTCTCTCTCTCTCTCTCTCTCTCTCACTGTCCCCATTCTTTACCTCTGTCCCCTCCCTCCCTCTCTCCCTCCCCCTTCTCCCCCTCTGTTTCCCTCCCCCCTCTCTCTCTTTGTCACTACCATGAGTCAGATATCGGTCTCTGCCTCCCACCCTGACTTCCTCCCCCTCCCCTCTCCCCTCCACCAGCAGGTTAATTCCCGGGTTTGTTAATGATGTGGTCGGCACCTGCCCTGATCCATAAACCATAGCTCTCTGCTCTCACACCTCCCGGCTGCACGGCTCATGAATTATAAACCCAGCACCCCAGGGCTGCAGCACCCCTGCGGCTTCCCCGTTCTAGGCCACACACGCAGACGCCGTCCAAATAAAATAAATTAATTAATCAAACTGTTTGGTACATTGCATCATAATAAGCCACAACGACATAGTGCTGACCTTGAGGGAGCTGGAACAGGTTTCAGCTGGAAACAGGGACAGTATAATGAAAAGGTAATAAACATTTAGAAAAGCCAGCATAGGACAAGGTCTGTTCAAGGACAAAAAACAACAATTTAAAAGTCCTCGAAAAAATAAAAACGATAGCTGCCAGTTATTATAATAACACTCAGGAGAGTGTTTTGTGTTTTGTGAGGAAAAGCACCAAGAAAACATGTAAATTAGCATAAACCCTCAACTGTAGATTATTTTATTCTGATTCGATTCATGCAGGAAGCAGCGCTAGACACAATCCCCGCTGCTAGACACAATCTGTTTCCCCGCTGCTAGACACAATCTGCTGTCTCTATTCTTTTCCTTGCTGGTTGTTCTGTTCAACACACAAACAACAACATCTGCATAACCATTCAAATTCCCTGGCTAGTCTGTAGTTGGTTTTGTTTTCTGCATGCCTTGATGACCCGTGTGTCTCCGGCCAGACTAGAGCAGACGCTCAACTCACCAAATTAAGTCTTCAAAGTCATGGGGAGAAATGCTTTAAATATGATTCTTGAATGGTGAGAAACATGCAGATTACAGTTTGAATGAGTTGTGGGACTTCAATCCAATTCGATCAAACTAAATCAATTGCAATTGAATTTAATTTAATTGCAACGCAATTCAATTCAATGACAGACAGTGAACAACAACACAGCTCATAAAAAAGGGAAGCAGTATAGTGTAGTGGTTAGGGAGTTTGACCCCCAGCCAAAAGGCACTGGGTCTGATCCCCCAATGTTCACAGTCTAAACTGTAGGCCTCCTAAAGCAAGTTGTCCGCTCGCCCCTACCTGCTCTTTAATGACATGTATTTAATTCTCCCTGTTAACCCCCTACCTGCTCCTTAATGACCTGTCTCTGTTTTCACTGTCAAACCTCTAACTGCTCCTTCATGAACTGTCTACCTTCTACCCAATGACATGTCTCTCTTTTCACTGTATAACCCCCACCTGCTCCTTAATGACCTGTCCCTGTATTCACCTTCTTACCCCACCTGTTCCTTAATGACCTGTCTCTGTATTCACTGTCTAAACCCTACCTACTCCTTAGTGACCTGGCTTGGTATTCACTGTGAGTCGCTTTTAGTATCATCGTCTGCTGAATAGTAAACAGTAATCAGTAAGCATCCAGAAGGTGATAAACAAGAGGTCTTATACTTCTAATACTGCCAGCGCTTTGATATTGGTCCCAATGAAAGGCAAATTATAACTAGAATGTATTCATACCTCCGCCAAGGAGTTTATGTTTTCGTGTCTGTGAGCAAGATATTGCAAAAAGATGAGCAAGGATTTACACTGAATTTGGTGGGTAGGCTGGTTATGGGCCAAGGAAAAAGTGATTAACTTTTCATGCCAATCAGCCAAAAGGGGGCGTGGAAGTAGCAGTCCCCAGCCCCTCCCATTTCCTGTTTTCTAAAAAATCTCTAAAAGTCATCAGACTCAACTCAGAGCAGCCAATTGGCTCCCTCCAAGCCAGGAACACTTCCATCAATCAGAATCCTTGACAAGATCTGTAATAATAATGATTATTATTACTACTACTACTTCTACTACTGACCATCTCCTGGGTCCAGGATCTCCACCGTCGCCTTCTCAGGGAACTCCAGCAGCGCCATGACAGGTTCAGACAGAACAATCTGGAAGCTCTCGGACTCCTCATACTCGCTGTCCGGCAAAATGCGGACCCTCCAGACGGCGGTGGTCTGACCCGGGTTGAACTGGACCTGCTTCTGGGACTTCCCCCGGAAGTCGCTGTCCTGCTTGGCGGTGCCGTCCATGGTGCCGATACCTGTTGGGGACGCGAGACGTAAGGGCATGAGAGAGGAAGAACCCAGGGAACCTTCCCTCTAGTTCTGGTCCAGCTAGTCAGGGTCTTCATGACCAAGGCAAGCCTACGCAAGGACTAAACCAGAACAGGGTGTCCCGATTACCACCATCAAAGTACACTATTATCCAGGACACCCCGGAGTGGTTTATTCCGCTTATACCACAGTTACCAACAATGATAAGGTATTATTTACTTTCATCAATAATGTGATTGGATTGTGATCGACCTAATCAGCGGAAATTAAAATCATTTCAAAATATTCTCCCACAGTGCTTTGAGCATATTGTTTTTGCATTGTCAAAGACATATCCGGTCGATAGTTATATTTGACCGTTGTTGTTGCTGTTGTTTTTGTAGCGCATTGATTCAGAACTGTTAAAAGGGAGAGGTGTCCTGCTATTGAAAAATAATGCACACCCTTGGAACGTTATTGACCAATCAGAATCAAATATTCATCAACACTGTGGTATAAGTGTATTCATAGAGCACTCCTTCAAACACAATGGAATTCACAGTGGTTTACAGAGGCAGGAATGACATTTCATGATTTCAACCCTGTTAAACCCCCGGTTCTAAAATCACTTTAATGACTCCTAAACAAAAATACTTTTAAAGACCTTTAGTTTATCCTCACAGTTGTATTGGATGGTAAGTGGTTTCATTGGTCTGGGGATTTGGGCATGAAGTCATACAACCTGCAAACTTTCCTCCAAGCACATCTTTATAGTAATGGATTTGATACAAAAATAACGTTACCACTTTTCCACCATTCTTGCAAAATTATAACATTTCCATAAGAATGGCCTCCTGCTCCTACATCAAGATTTGAAAGGTGAATGCTTTTTTGGGGGAGGAAGGACTTACTGGATTAAGGACAACCATTCAAAACAATTAAAGACATTTAAGGATGCGTGTAAAATGAAAGCATCAGAAGATAAATAATAATTATACTAGTGCAGATGATTCAATTAAAAGCTTCGGCAAACAGAAAAGTTTTGAGCCCTGATTTAAAAGTAGGTGTATATACTGTTGAGGTAGACCTCAGATGTTGAGGAAGTTGGTTCCAGATATGTGGTGGTAGATACAAACTAAAAGCTGCTCCACTGTGCTTCGTTCCAACCCTGGAGAAGTGAGTCAGCGGCTTCCCGGTGACCCGAGGGCTCTATTGGGCACCGGAACACTGTAACTGGAAGGTTGCTAGTTCAATCCCCGGCTCCTCCTAGGTGAGTGTCGAGGTGTCCCTGAGCAAGGCACCTAACCATGACTGCTCCCGACGAGCTGGCTGTCGCCGTGTGTGGTTGACTCCGCCGTCGGTGTGTGAAATTGTGTATGTGTAGGTGTTGTTCGCTTTGGACAAAAGCGTCAGCTAAATGCCATAAATATAAATATATAAATATAGTGGGCGAGGTTCGTTTGGTGTTGACTGGTCATTCTATAGGTTGATGAACTTAAATGTTTCTTCCTTTCCTGAATTAAGAGATGCTGAAACTATTAGCTAAACCGACACTACCTTCTCCCACAGAACCTGTATTTATATTTATATAAATATATTTATATTTTCTATTCAGACGTTGGTGAATTCACAACAACTTGTGAATTCATGAATATATTAAATAATTCGATTGTATGTTCCCAAGAGCTTTAATATGTTTATTTTTATGCTAATTAAAATTGTATGTGAAACCTGAACAAAGTTAGATTTTGAAATCGTTCCAAATTTGTTTCAATGACCTTGAAAAAAAACACACACACAATAACAGAATCCCACGATGGATGAAAAGCAGTTTTAGTCATCTGCAGGTTTGGGAACAAACTGCCTTGAAATGTACCACACATAAATGCACCACACACACACACACACACACACACACACACACACATACACACATACACACACACACACGACACACACCAGCTATTGTGGGTGGTAATTAGCTAAGCTGTTCTGTCTCCAGTAGAAGAGTGTTTCTTTAGAGCTGAATGTATTATAAGAGCTCTCAACTTATGCTGAACATTTCTGTTGTTTCAGAAATAATTAAAACTGTGCTTAGTATTCACACATCATAAAAGGAATTTATTTTACAACTAACCAATTAAGTAACTAACTAAGTAACTCACCCACTGGCTAGCTATCTAGCTAGCCAATTAGCATATTGGCCTACTAACTATATACACACACACACACGCACACTCACAAAACCACACACATACCCCAACACACACACACACACACACACACACACACACACACACACACACTCTATAAGAGTGTGTGTCTATAAGATAAACACATATAAAATGAATAAATACATATATAAATAAATAAATAAATAATCCAATGAATAAATGAAAATTGCAGCAAAACGAAAGGCCAAGAGCCAGAGAGAAATCGAGAGAGAGAGGAAGCGAAAGAGAGAGCGAGGTAGAGAACAAGCAGGTGAGAGCGTGAAAGGGGACAAAAGAGAACGGGGGACAGAGTGAAGCAGATTAAATGGTAGAGGGAGGATGAGAAAGTAAACAAAATAAAATAGCATTCTCAACAGAAGGAGAGACAGATACAGAAAGACACAAAGAGAGACAGGCAGAGAGAGAGAGAGAGAGAGGTGGGGGAGGCGGTACGAAACCAAACAGAGAGATTACACAGCTGAAAGGGGAGCCGTCGAGGTCGGTGTAGAACTAAATTACTATTTCATTTGTTGATGAAAGACGGAGAGAGAGAGAGGGGGTTGGAAAGGGCGTCCTTTGATATGCCAGCCGAGACAGGAGCAGCTCCTACACGTATGTGCTGAGATGAAATGGACTCTCTTCTCTTCAAAGACCCGCTGCCTAGCGAGACAACGAGGGTTGTGTCTGCGCCACAACGCACCTCTAGCATCACCACGGTAACCCCCCCCCCACACACACACATACATCACCCTGTCACAAACCTCCGCTCACAACCCCCCCCCCCCTCACACCACTCACATCACTCCCACATCCTCCCTCAATCACATAAACCCCACTCATATCACCCCCGCTCACATCACCCCCCCACTTACATCACCCCTGCTCTCAACCCCTCCATTCACTTCACCCCCACTCATATCACCCTTGCTCACATCACCCCCGCTCTCAACCCCCTCACTCACATCCCCCCCATTCACATCCCCCCTCACATCACCGCCCCCACTCTTTCCACCCCCACTCACATCACCGCTGCTGAAATCCAAGCCTGACTCACATCAACCCCACTCACATCACCACCCCCCCACTCACATCACCACCCCCACTAACATAACCCCTGCTCACGCCCCCCCCCACTCACATCACCCCTCAACCCACATCACCCCCATTCTCATCACCCCTCCACTCTCATCACCCCTCCACTCTCATCACCCCTCCACTCTCATCACCCCTCCACTCACATCACCCCTCCACTCTCATCACCCCTCCACTCAAATCACCAGCACTCACATCAGCCCTCCACTCACATCACCCCTCCACTCTCATCACCCCTCCACTCACATCACCCCTCCACTCACATCTAACATGTTAGTTATTAAATATCTTAATTACTAACTTTCCCTCCCCCCTATCTTTCTCTCTCTCTTACTCTCCCTCCCTCACTTTCTGATCATAATGGCGTAGCGTCACCTGGCATGAGGGTGAAGCACCGTTCAGGAGGAGAAGCTTCCACCCCGATCAGATTTCTCTAGTCCTGCGACTCATCTCCGCTCCCGGGCAGATGGGTGAATGGGTGAATCAGGGAATTGGTATGCAGCTGTGGTGTTTGTCACCCAGTCAGGGTTAACAGAAAGACCATCTTCATCACAAACACCATCCAACCATATTCCACACCACCCGTGAGGAATAGTACAAAAAAAATAAATGAAGAGCTTTTATTTGAAGAGAGGGAGGGGGTTGACGGTGGTATGGTTACTCGGTATCTTTGAAGTGGGCACGGTTACATATTACGGGACGCCGAGGCCTTCTAGTGTTGTGTTTGTCCTGAGGCTGACGACATGGATGACTTCTGAAGAACTTCTGAAGAACTTCGGGCCCCGTGAAGAACTCAAGAACCAGTGAAGGACTTCAGAACAAGTCCCCATGGTAAGATTTAGAAATGCCTTAGCCATCTGTCAGCTATTAGTGAGTCAAATGTGCTGTGAGAATATCTGTTCTGGTTGATTACGCATCTTCCTCTGTATTTCGATTTTAGACCCAGGTAATTTATGACCAATCAGTGCATTTCCTCCATGATTGGTTCACGAAACCCATCTTCCATGTAACTCACAGGTGTGTGAATGCTAAACTTCTCAATGACAAGAAACGTAGAGAGAAGAAAGTAGAGAGGGACATTTTCTTGGGTTGTTTATTTTTTAAATCTTGCTCTTTTCCCCTCTCTTGCATTACAACTCTCAAATCGTACCTACATAAACCAAGTGCCTCTAGCTTTTCGGTGTTACTTAACTGACAATAATTTGTCTTTTGTTTTTGTCTTGGTGCTGTTATTCCCCATTTCAAGGCAGATGTGTCCGCAAAAGGAGAAAAAAGATATCTATATAATAATGCTTTTTGATGAACGACATTTTTGGTCAATACTGAGCAGAGATGAAAGGGGTTAAAAAATGCATTGGAAATCAATGTACATATGTGGTTGTTTAATAATCCAGACGGTGTGTGAAATATTAATAAAAGGCTTTGGGGAAAATTATACTGTGCCTAGTGGCTGCTAAGGGGCACACCCAGTGAGATAAAAGTCACTGCATGGTACGATAACAGGAGATAAGATAAGTTCGACTTATCTTCATCTCCAGGTATTCAGCTACCATGGTAAGTGATTCATATATGAATCGGTGTATAAAATGGCGTGAAAATGTAATAAATAACAAATAACCTGCCCAAATGTTCTCTTTACTCAGACACTTTAAAATAGCCAACAACACAGTCATGGGCTTATATTTGCTTGTATGTATTATGATTATATAAGATAAACTAGATAAGATAACTCTATTAAACCCTGAAAGTAAATTCCAGTGTTGCAGCAGCAAATAATTAGACAGTCATCAAAGAAGTGAATAGAAATGAAGGTTAACATGGATTACGTTGATTTTCCTGATCTCAATGAATAATGAATCATTCTGACTGAAAAAGAATGAACCGTTGCCTTTAAAAGGACCACACCATATACATTTCTCATCAGCGATTTTGTTGTTAGTCGTAAGCTACTGCTCTAACACAGCTCAACTCTACAGCTGGGCAACCCCCCCTACCCTGCTACATATGACCTCGTTAACCTGGGCGTCAGTTTGTCACACATCCCTTAATTGACGGGATTAGCAGAAATAACTCCTACTGGCACAGAGACAATAGCTCTGGATGGCATTCCATGGGATAGTAAACCCCTGGAGAAATAGACAGCTAGTGGCCGTTCAGCTTGAACCAACACGAGCAGGCCATTAAAATTTGGCGTTTCAACGACTAAATGTTGACCTTGCGAGACCTCTAACATGAGGGCACACAACGTCCCAAAGGACTGGTCCGGAACCATTGTTTAGCCGGACCCAAAACAACAACCTCTCAGGGCAATAAGGTCGGGGGTCGTGACCTTGGTGACCCTAAAGGGTGTCACAGTTTACACCTGACTTGCGTAAATGGTTAGGTAAGTGTCAAGGCCTCCGTCAACTATAATATCCGTCTCCAAACATTTGAATAAATGACGATCAAATTAATACATCTGTTATATTGAGATTTTGCTCATCTCAGGATATTTGACACTTGTCAGAACCAATGAAATCCAAGGGTTGGGTGTTCACACCTTCGGGCATCACAAGCTAACCAAAACTAACATTCTAACCATAACCTTAAAACATACCCTTTAAGTTGAGCTTTCTTATCATGTCTTATTTGTCTAAATCTATCTCTCAAATGTATCTCTGTTATTCTCTGACAACTTGTTATTTTAAAGTCATCGTGTTTCTCGTTCTTGTTGTGTTATTTCCCTTGTTATTAGGTTGGGTAGGTTGTGGTTAGAGGTGTTTGACTCCCAGCTGAAACGTACTGAGTTCGATTTTGAATGTCTGCAGTTGAACCTGTAGGTATCGTTGAGCAGGACACCCCCTACCTCCTCAATAATATATACATTTGCTTTCGCTGTAATTCACTTTGCCTAAAGATTTCTTAAATAAAAGTTAAAGTTTGTATTGCACTTTTGCACAAAAATAAACTTTACGAATACAGTTTGATGGTTGGACTTACTGATGAAGGAGGTCTCTCCCAGATACCCCCTCCTCCTCAGAACCACCTCCAGCACCTTGGACTCCTCGTCCACCACGTAGAACTCCGTCTCCAGCGAGATCCAGGACCAGTTGAGACGGAATGGCTGGTTCCTCAGCTGGTTGCCCCCTGCAGACACAAATAAATGTTCAACCCAGGAACCATTCTCTCCACCTCCCAGACTCACAGGACTTTTTTTCCCCCGAGAAGCTTCAGAACCAAAGTCTCTCTTGGTAGTTTCCACAAGTCTCTCTTGGTAGTTTCCAAAACGTCTCGGCTAACACGGTTCCAGTTGTTATGACTTACCGTGATGCAGCGCTTTATAATATTAGTATATAGTTAAGAAAGACAGAGTTTCACCAGCAAAATTATTATTCAAAACATGTTAATCACGTTGAAATTAAAAAACACTTTTTCCGCTTTGCTACCCCCAAACTGATTATCCCAACACTTTAAAGTTGACTTTGACTCTCGTGTGAGAGAGTTGTAGCGTGTCACGGCTGGCTGAACGCAGAGGGGAGAAGAAGAGCGACTAATTGCTTCATTTATAATTAAGATAAAAGGCGTTTCCATGTGTTTCCTGTCTGAACTGGACTGTTTCATCCTGGGCTTCTAAAGCCACACTCAAAGACAGCAACTGCAGTCCTAGAGGGCACAACTGGCCAGAGAAAGAAAGAGAGCTGAGCCACACAGACATCAAACAAACACACATCCACACACACACACACACACACACACACACACACACACACACACACACACACGCACGCGCACGCACACAAACATGCACACGCATTGCATACACGAACACAGACACACCACACACACACACACACACACATATGCATGCATGCACAATCACACAAATGGACATTCCTGTACGCACACACTTGCAAACCGAAACACACACACACACACATATCCATAAACCACATAAACCCTCAAAAACACAGGCTGACAGACGAGAAGACAAACACACACATGAAGACACAAAGAGGAGCAGAAACAGGCACCAAGTCAAACACTCAGAGACAAAGTGACAGCAGACATCCATGCAGTAGCTGTCATGGTTGAGTGTTGAGGGCTGCTCTGAATAGAGGGGGGGGGCGG
>JAOPJO010000054.1:2301358-2306844 GCA_027123675.1 Molva macrophthalma | reverse complement strand
TCTCTGCTCCCTCTCATCTCCCCGGGACACCAGGTGTGTCCCCACCAGGTGAGTATTCACTGCCACTGCAGAGGGGAGCAGGTGGTGATGGTGGTCATGCTGGTGAAAGGGAAACTAGGTGCCTGCGGTACCTCGACCGCCTCGCACACTCACACACACACTCACACACACACTCACACACACACTCACTCACACACTCACACTCACTCACACACTCACACACACACTCACACACACACTCACACACACACTCACTCACACACTCACACTCACACTCACACTCACACTCACATTCACACTCACACACATACACATCTCCTTCTCACCCTCACTTTAGCACAATGAAAGATTGTGGTAAAATTCTCAATATCGGTGCCCGCCACAACACGCTCACACAGACACCCACTCCCACACACTCACACACACAACCATTTACACACACACACACACACACACACAGACAATAGACCCAAACCCACACACACACCCCGCCATCTTGAAAGACTATGAATTGCAGAGCTTCTCTGGAGATGACATCATTAAGCTTGATTGTGTCTGTTCTTGCGTAGACTGAGAGTCTGCGAAAGAAGAGTCCTTGCTTTAAAGACTTGTGAGGACCAGCCTCCGGCAGACACATCTTAGCAGGACCCCATCTGTCACCACAGGCTCACACACCGTCCCTGCAAGCTGCACTGTCAACACTGTCTGTGTTTGTGTGTGCGTGCGTGACTGCGTGCGTGCATGCGTGTGTGTGTGTGTGTGTGTGTGTGTGTGTGTGTGTGTATGTGTGGCTGTGTGTGTATGTGTGTGTGTGTGTGTGAAAGAGAACGAGAGAGTGAGTGAGTCAGTAAGTAAGTGTGTGAGAGTGAGCGAATGCCTGCATGTTGGTGAGACTGAGAGTTTGTGAGAATGTGTGTGTGTGTGTGTGTGTGTGTGTGTGTATGTGAGAGCCTGCATCACTGTGCGTGCGTGTGTGTTCTTGATTGAGAATATGCGCGTGTGTGAGTGAGAGTGAGCGATACTGTGCAGAGAGAGAGCACTGTGCAATCTAAGTGTGTATGTGCACGTGTGTATGTGTGTGTGTGTGTGTGCGTGTAATCATGTGGGATTACGCTCTATCATGCATGCCACGTGCATGCATCTGTGCGAACGTAGGCACGCACGTGTCCGCTCACGACGCTCAGCGTGTGCATTACATCTCTGTGTACACATCCACACGTCCCAGCATGCCGACGGTGTGTGCGCGGAACCACAGGGTTTGCATTACCATTTTGTACAATTCAGCCCCCATCCAGAGCCACGGCGGCGCTGTGCCGCATGCACGGGCCAGCTGTCAACGGCCCGCTTACACCGCAGCACAGAGACAGACCCTGGTAGCCCCACACCGCCGGGAGTCCGGGGGCCGAAAAACACATTACCCAGGCTGATTTAGCAGAGTGGAGCCAGCACTGATCGGCTTGTAAAGGAGCAGAGAGAGAGAGAGAGAGAGAGAGAGAGAGAGAGGGACCCGCAGCAGGAAGCGAGGCGTTTTGAGAACTGTTGAACGCCGATCAACACCGTGTAAAATGCGTTACGTCGCCTGCTCTCCAGAAGGCGATATTCCTGCCAGGTAAAGTAGGTGTTTCTTTACGTGTTTAACTTTGCTACCATCGCGTTGGCTTCGCAGCTGGAGGTTAAACACGCAAAAGAAACCCCTAGACGCTCCCGAGGTGCGAAAACCTTCTCGTTCTGCTCCAAGGGGAGCCTAAAGTTGGTGGTAACGACACCAGTCAGCAGCCAGGTAACAGGTCTGGACATGGACCGCTCATAGACACCCAAGTTGGGAATTTCCTTCGCCTGCCTTTGCTGTGTAAGTGGTAGATCCTTATCCTGGCTGGGGGTTGCAGGATGGGGGGGTGGGTGGAGTGTGTGTGTGTGTGTGTGTGGGGGGGGGGGTTCTCTCTCGAGTGTGTGGTCTTATAGGAAGAAGAAGATTTTCATCTTGAGTGGGGTTGGGTTGAGCCGGGGGTGCGGTGCTCTTCCTTATTTCTCTCCAGAGCTAGGACATGAATACTTCAGCAGTGCGGAACCTCCACCACTTCAAAAACACCGCCCAAGGACCAATAATCAAATACTGGGATGGCTCAGATTTACCTTGAATAAATCAGGTGACCATAATGTAGTCTGTCTGTCGGTCTGTCAGGCAAATCGATATATATATGTATATATATATACGTCTCACTCCGATAATTTCACATTTGTAATTATCACAGCTGTTTGAGTTGTTGAGAAAGGATTTTTGTTTCAATTCCAAGAGTGCTTTTCATGACAGCTGGATCCACCATGAACCCACAACACAACAACACAACACATCCCCTGGCTGTGCAGCCGGTCACTGCCAGCCTCCTCCTCCATCAGCATGCGGACGGAGGGGAAGAGATACGGGTGGAGAATCAGATGAACATCACCACCAGAACGGGAAGAAACTCAAAACTCCACAGTGAGATCAGATGAGCTCAGATCGTGCCTGTAATTCACTTCTCCTCCTCAACGGTCTCCTCCACCCCTCCCCCCCTCCTTCGCCTCTCCCTTCTTCTACTCTTATCCATCCTGCCTCCTCCTCCTCTCTCCTCCTCCACCACGTCCTCCTCCCCCTCCACCTCTTCCTCTCTCTCCTCATTCTCCCCGTTCTCCCTGTTCTCGTCCGCCCCCTGCTCCTCCTTCCCCTCTTCCTTCTCCTCTATCACTCCTGCACCACCACCACCTCCTCCCTTTTCTCCCCACCCTCCCTCCTCCTTCTCTACCTCCTCTTACCCCTTCTCCCTCCTCCTCCTCCTCCTCACTGGAGAGCAGATGTTCCCCCCCTCGAACCACTCTGTAATCAACTCCCAGATGTTTGATCGCAGTTGAACACAACATTTTTTAAGTCTGACAATAAAATGTCTTGTGAATATTTTTACGAGCTGCCCTCCCCCCTCACTGCTCTCTTTACCACAGGTTCTAAAGCGTTATTCCTTTCAAGGACTCCATAGATTCATGCATGACAACATGTTCATACACACACACACACACACATGCACACAACACACCACATATACACCAGACTTGCACACACAGACACACACACACAGATACTCACACAAACATAAAAAACAGACACATCCACACACACACACACACACACACACACACACACACATACACACAAACACCCACATAATCACACACACACACACACACACACACACACACACAAACACACACAGAGACACACACACGGACACTAACGTGTCAGTAAAGGACACAAGCTGTGTGTGTGTGTGACATACGATCAGTCTCAAGGACAGAGGAACGCAATACCACCCAGGGAAGGAGTTTTTCGGGGGGGGGGGGTGATTAATAACAGCACACAGAGACAGAGCAGGCAAACTGATGACTCATCTCTTTTTTCCTGAGGTTTCTACCCGACACACGTCGACCGCGCTTCGCCTCACACCAGCGTGTGCGGGCACGTTCAGGGCTGGCAGGCCCTGGGCTGCGGGCGATGGAAAAAAACGGGAAGGAAAGGAAAACCCCCCCAACAAACATAATCCCCCTCAGACGTTGGATTAGAGAGAGGAGCAGGGAGCAGGAAATGAATCCCAGCGTTCCCCGAGCGTTCGCAGCAATAACCTGTGATTAGGGACGGCGCTGCGGAGCTACGACGCTATGACAAACGGCAGCCTAGAGCTCTGGAGGCAGGAGGCAGGAGGCTGGCCTTTACATCTCAGTGCATCAGATTGTTTCTCACAGAGAAAACCAACAGACAGACGAACACCTAAAAGAAAACGTGACCATCTCTAATCTAAAACCTAAAGTTAACTGTCTCTAACCTAACACCTTAAATGTAACCATTTCTATCATAATGCCTAAATTGATCCGTCTTTAACCTTATACCTAAACTTTACCATCATCTCCAACAATATATTCAAACTTAACCATCACTAACCTTGTAACTAAACTTCACCATCTCTAACCTAATACCTAAACCTAATTATCTCTAGCCCAAAAACCTAAATTGAACCATCTCTGACCTAACGCCTAAACTTACTGCAAACTGCTCTGTCCTCGCCTTAGCGTTTGTAAAAATCATCTCTAACCTAATACCTCAACTGAACCGTCTCTTACCTAATACCTAAATTTAATAATCCCTAACCTAATACCTAAACCACCTAACTTATCTACTACTGCAATATACAACTAAAACTAATGCATAATGGAAACAAGAATAGGTAATACCCAGTTGTAACCAGTTAGATGTGTACTGCATACATGCTCTGGAAAAAGGAGAGGAGAGGAAAATCTCTAGCTTTCTCTGCTTCAGCTGCAGCGAGCTAGGCAGAAAACATATTTTCTGCGAGGAAATTGTTTCACAAAACATCACTTTAGAGTGGTTTGTTTTAAAACACATCCATGCGTCAAACATAACACACCATCCACTTCTTAACCTCAAGAGGAAGCAACGACATGAAACTTTAAAACCAGGAGAGGAAATTAACTTTTTGGTTGACCAGCTTCTCATCAAATACTAATAAATCAATTTGAGAATACATATTATAATAATATGTTGCAAAGTATTACATTGTATTTCATGTGAAACAATATATACCTGTGTACTTGGACTTTGACATATATATTAGAGGAAAAAGATTCCCATGTATCATGTCATTGTTTTGTAGGTTGGTAGGGCCAAGTCTGAAGAGACTGCCAAACCCAAAAAAACGAACTAGTTAGCATGAACACACATTAAACAGACACACATCATCCAGCCATCCACACCCGGCCACCTGCACACATACAAACACACACACACACACACACACACACACAAACAAGCCCACTTCCCCACACAGACACACACATACACACACCCTGGCACACCCAAACACCCACCCGCACACACATACACCTACACATACACAGCCACCCACCCACCCACCCAAACACAACCAGCCACCCAACAAAACATAGACATAAACAGACATAGATTTTGTTGTCAGAAAGTGAGCTGACACGTTCTCAGTAATTATAGGTCTCTTGTTGCTCCCAGCGTGACTTCACACAGCAGGTGAGTCTACCCCCACCCATGGCCAATTCACCCCACATCCTGACACTGTTGAGAAATACAGAGACCCACCACTGCTTCCCCCACCTCGAGCTCCACCAGTAACACTGTCACCATCATCACTACCGCCAGCATCTCTGAACAGTGTTCAAATTAACACTCTATCAAAATGTATATTTAATTCAAACACTATTCTCCTCATTCCAATGCAATATGCTACTCCTTCAATGATATGTGTTAAAATGTGATATAGAACAAATATAGAATAAACACATAATAATAGACATATATAATCATAATTCGAAAGGAAACACTCCCATTAAGCTACAAATGTGGGGAATTGTTCAGATATTTTGATGCATAGATCAATTGATGTAACAATTATAAACATATCTAACATAAT
>JAOPJO010000054.1:2286358-2296358 GCA_027123675.1 Molva macrophthalma | reverse complement strand
GTTATTATTTTTCCCACCCACCCCATGAATTAAGCCCCTTGTGTGTAAATCTGTGAACTCTGTCCTGGGCCTTTCACTGTGAGCAGAAGCGACAGCTCCATTGTCACGCCGCTGAGGGAGAAAATAGTCTCGCCTGTTGCCATCTTGAACGGGGGGGGGCCGCGGAGCAATCCTCATCGCCCTGGAACCAGGGATAGGGAGGAGCGGCCTCCCCCCGCATCTTCAATATTTGATTTCAAAACATTTCCCTTCAAAGGGGTCCGCACATAAAAATGCATAGCCACAATTTTGAGACACCCTGGGGACGTTGGCTTTATTTACTGTCTGTTTACCCCGGTGAGAACGCTTGAAATATTGAACAGGCCTCCGGAGCAACGGGCGGAAGAATGACAGAGTAAATACAGGGAGGGAAGTATGTGGAGATGGAGTGTGCACTGATCTCGTTGGTCTGATATTTAGTGTTTACCCATCGCCCCCTCCCCCCACCCCCACATCCCATCCCTGCGGTTAGTTTACAACAGCAGAGTCTGACAACCTGTGTTTGTAAAAGCCTGTCGTTTGCTGTGTAATCCCCAACAAACAGCTCTCCCTCCCTCTGATGTGTTTTCATGTTCACACCTTCTCTCCTTATGTTTGCAAATACCCCCACCCCCTCCCCATGTGCCCCTCCATGTCTGTAGAAGATGAAATATTACTGTGTTGCGTGCAAAACACTGCTAATTCTCCGGGAAGGGAAATGCATTAGAAGAGAGAGAGGGAAAGAAATCACAGTTCTTGTAAAATGTGGACAGCCCAAGGTGCTGACACACTTCATCTGCACAAATAAGCAGTCTCCGGAGAGAAACCTAAAACCTTGGTGTTTGAACTCTCCCTCCTGTATACCTCCGAGGATAGAGCCATTAGCAAAGTGACAACAAGCATAATGAGTTAAGAGTAAGTGGGCTCCGGCATCGCTGGGAATTCAAAGCGCAACGCCAGCGGCACCAGCATGACAAACACACACACACACAGTGTTTTACATACTTGATGTATTGTTTGTGGAATAATGAGGTCAATGTAAATGCATTCTTACCTTGGGTGAAGCTGGACACTGTGGCGTTTCCTTTGCCAAGGTTGATGAGGTAGCCGTGCTTGGGAGATACGCTGACCCTGAAGATCACAGAGTCCTGCCGGCTGCCTCGGTCCTCTGCCTTCAGGGTCTTGGAGGTGATGAGGAAGCCCAGGTGACCCGTGTCCAGAACCCTCAGCGTGGGCGCGCCCTTGTTCACCGAGATCTGGGGCACCCCGTTGTCCACCGACAGGATCCTGATCTTCATCACCTGGGGTTTGCGGGTCTCGTACACCGTGTCGGGGAACACATAGAAGTCGGTGTGAGTGCCGTCCGTAACGGTGAAGGAGAAGCTGTCTTCGGCGCTCTCCGTGCCGTCGTGTTTGTACGTGATCATGTTCTCGTTCAGGTCCTGCTTGGTGAAGGAGGTGACGGGCCTGGTTCTGTTGAACAGCAGACGGCCGTGGACAGGCATCTGAGTGACGGTGAACTTCAGAAGGTGATCCATCGTGTCCCTGTCCTCCACCGTCAGCTCAAAGGGTGTGATGAGCTTGTTCTCTCCCTCAGTCATGCTGAGGCCGTGCATTGTTACCACGGGACGTTTATTATCCACGTTGGTGATTAATATACGGAAGGTGCGGAACACCGGGTTGTAGCCATCCGTCACCTCAAACTCAAAGCTATCCATCTTCACCTCGTCATCCGCTGTGTGGACATAGTAGATTTTGTTTCCCGCCAGCTGCAGTTGAGTGAAAGACGCGATGGGCATTCCGGGGGTGTCCGTGCACTCCAGGTGACCCCTCACGGGGGCTCGGGTGATGGTGAACACCAGGTGTTCGTCTGGGCTGTTGAGGTCGGTGGTGCTGAGCAGGTCGGTGGTCAGGGACACCCTGCCGCCTTCCTTCAGCGACACGCCTTTGTTGACCACGTCGGGGAAAACCATGTCGATGCCTCCGATGGTGACATAGAAGTACCTGTCGATCAGGGCGTTGGTGCCGTCCGTCACGTCAAATTTGATGAGGTCGCGGATCCCTTCTTGTCCGTTGTGGACGTACACGATCAATCCAAGGTTCACCTCGTTCTGGGTGAAGTTCATACCGGCAGTGATGTTTAGTAGTGAGCCGTCAGGCGGCGTCTTCTGCAGATAGCCCTGACTGGGCCCGTAGCGGACGATGTACATCAGAGAGCTATCTTCACTGTCCAGATCGGTGGCCTTTAAAATTGTACTGCTTATCACATTCACTTCACCGATCTCCACCTCCAGTCCATCATTGATCGCCATCCGCGGAGTCTCATCATCGATGGGGATTATCATAATGATTACAGTCTTCTCCACGCTGAACTTTCCGTCTGTGAGAACAACATCGAAGCTGTCTTCCGTTGTCTCGGAGTCGTCGTGTTCGTAGACGATGCTTGAGGCCTCTCTGATCTGATCTAAGGTGAAGTTAGTGACAGCGACTGTGCCGGAGGTGAGCTGATTGAGTATGTAGCCGTGCTTGGGGCCCCTGGTGATGATAAATATCAGTTCATCTGGTGGTTCATCTGAGTCAGCGCCATTCAGTATCGGTGTGTCTATCACTATGTTCATCCCCTCCATCACCACAAACTCTCTCATGTAGATCTCTGGCTTCTCGTCATTGGAGGGGATTATGGAGATGGGAAAGAAATGCCTCTCAGAATAGTTGATGCCATCGGAGCACCGGAATGTGAACCTGTCTTCAACCGGCTCCACGCCCTTGTGAATACTTTGGACGTAGAAAATGTGACTCTGTCGGATGTCCTTCATAGTGAAAGCGCTGATGGCTGTCCCCGATCGGGACTTCTCTGAGCCAGGGGCTGGGGAGATATTCTCCACATAGCCGGACGTCGGCTGGACGATGATGGTGCAGAGGAGGTCGTCATTGGGGGTGTCCACGTCACTGGTGCTGATGTGCATGATCTCAACAGTGCTTTTCCCACCTTCGGTGACCACATACTGTGGCCCCACAAAGACCTCTGGCGCCTGGCTATCCAAGGGAAGTATGGTTACATGAACTCTGACCCCAGTGATTTTGTTACCCCCCACGGTCCACTCGTCGGACAGATCGGTCAGAGTGAGGTTGAAGAAGTCCTCTTTGGTGGTGAAGCCGATCTCTCCACTGGTGTGCACGTACAGCACCAGACCACTGATGATGTCGGCCTGGGTGAACCTGTCAGCCCGCACGCCGTTCACCAGGATCTGACCGAATATCGGCGGGTCCTCCACGATGTAGGTCAGCCGGAGGTCGTCAGTGTCCTCGTCTCGTCCCTGGATAACGTTTGTGGTTATTTCGGTTGCTCCGTTCTCTAGGACGTCCATGTAGGAGCCGATTGTTCCCGCCGGCAGCGTGATGGTGGGGGTCTCGTCGTCGATGGGCTTTACGCCGATCTTGATGGTGACGGGAACCACGTGCACTCCGTCGCTGACGTCTACCTGTATTGAGTCGACGGTTGATTCATCTCCATTGTGGACGTACGAGATCCTGCCGTGTCCGATGTCCTCCAGACTGAACGTGTGCCCTTTGGTCATGTCGGTGAACGTGAACTGGAAGTGGCCGTGCAGCGGGGCCTGGGTCACCGTAAAGGAGATCTGTCTGCTGTCAGTGTCAGTGTCTGAGGTGTGCAGCTCCGTACTGGTGATGACATGGGTGCCACGTTCAAAGACACCGAAGCCGGAGTTGGTGATCTCTGGCGGCGTGTTGTCCACGGGCTGAAGAATGATCGTAAACACTCCCTCTGCACGATTTCCGGAAGTATCTTCCACGATGTACTTAAACTGTAATACGTGAGTTGTAATCCCTAGCTCCAGGTATGGTGGTTTGTAAGAGATTTTATGGTGGTTAATCTGCGCCTGAGTGAAAGTAATGACTTCAGTGTCTGGCTTTTCCGTCAATACTATTGATCCCAGCACTATGGGGCTGTTCTCATCAGTATCAGTCGGCGGCTGGACAATGGTGTACTTCAGATCCCGGTCTTCCGAGTCCAGGTCTGTGTAGCGGAGAAACTTTTTGCGGAAGAAGGTGAGCTGGTACTCGTGAACGGTCATCTGCAGGGTCGTACCGGGGTACATGTCAGGTGGGAGGTCATCAACAGGGAGAACCTTGACGATGAATGAGCTCTGACCTGACTGGTTGGGCGGGTCATTGTCATCCTGAACTCTGAACACAAAGTGATCCATGACGGTGTCGGTGCTGTGGGGCCCTACGTGTTTGTAGAAGAGTTTGCTGTCAGTGATGTCCTGCTGCAGCCAATCAGTGACCACCTTCTCGTAGAGCTCCTCCTCAGCGTTGAACTTCCAGGTGGATGGATCCTCCGGGGCCTCGGCCTGCCGCAGCATCACCTGGCCAATAGCGGAAAAGGGCGGTTCTATCTTGAATAAAATGGTGGAATCCTCTGAGTCGATGTCAGCGGCGCTGAGCATGAGAGGGGAGATGAGCATTATCTGGTTTTTAAACAAAACCAAACCTGTGTTGGCATTGATGATGGGCGGCTCGTCATCGGTAGGCACCACCGTGATGGGGAAGAGGAACTCCACCTCGTTCTTGCCATCCGTCATCCTGAAGATGATGTTGTCACTGTAGGTGTCGCTGCCATCATGTTGGTAGACAACCACGCCGGCGTCCAGGTCGGCCGGCGTGAAGAACTTCCTCCTTGAGCCCAAAACGCTGAGGTGTCCGTGGCGCAGGCCGGCGATGGCGGCGACCCTGACCTTATCCAGGTTGTCCTCGTCGCTGATCTCCAGGTTGTGTGAGCTGGAAAGGGGCCTTGACTGGCCCTCGTAGAGCAGCTGTCCTCTGTTCCTGGTCACCACAGGGGCCAACGTGTTCATGGGCTTAACCACAATCATGAAAGCGAAGGGATCTGACACAGCCCCCTCTGTGTCGACAATCTCAAACACAATTTGGAAAATCCTCTCAGTGTCAGAATCCACGGCGGGGGGTTTATAGGCTATTTTCAACTCTTTCAGGTCTCCCTGGTAAAACGACGTGATTGGCAAATTCCTATCGTCTGTGCTCACTATGTATCCTTCCTCGAACGATAGGGGGGAGGTAATGTTGAAAATTAAGTCGTCCGGGATTGACTCTATGTCCTCCGCCGCCAGCATGTCTGTTGTAATCGCTGTCATGACAAACTGGTCCACCTCCATCATCATCATAGCCACGAAGCTGGGTTTAGGCGCCGAGTTGTCCTCCCCCTCCTTAATCCGCACTAAGATTTGGAAAAATTCCTGTTTGAGCAAATTGCCCTCCTTATCTTGTAGTTCCACAAACATTGGGATATAATCTCTGTTCGGCGACTTCAAAGCGAAAGTGTGTTGATAACGGACGTTCATATTCATGAATTCATCGCAATCAAACATTGTTCCCAGGTTCCCATCATCCACAAGTTTTCCGTATCTTGGTAACGCGCTGCCCGTGGAAAGCGATGCTATTTTACACTGGTGTGTGCCTCGGTCGAAGGTAAACTCCAATGTTCTCTTATCAATCGGGTTACTTGTGCCGAGCTGCTTCTCCACCGTAAGGGGCATGTTTTTGGTCAGCACTTCCAATTGAGTAAAGATGACTTCCACCTCCATCATGAAAGGGATAATCACAGTGTCCGTCTGGGTGTCGTACCTGAGTTGTAACCTCACCCTATCCTTTGCGGGGCTCCGAGAGCCGAAGTGGGTATATTTCACGTCGTTAGGACCAAATTCGCAGGGGAACTTTTTGGGAGACAGGTGCCCGGGCCTTTGGGACAGCGGGTCATTGTCAAGAACTGTTATACCGCATCTATCTCCGGGCTGAACTTGGATCACCAGGTCGTTGATCGGATCAATAAAGACGGATCTCCCGAAAGGCACGCGTATTCCATTGTTGGCCACCAGTACAGCGTCCTCAGCAAGATCGGGTCGCATGGCATACGATAATCCATAACTATCGAAAACCTGCGCGGACGCTTCACCTGTCAGCATGAGCGCGAGCAGGATGAACGCGGCACGGGGACGGTGGAGATGTGGAGGAATAATCCAAGCCATTTGTTGAAACGTGTGAAACCACAGCAAGAAAAGAACGGCTTAAAAACTTTCCAAACAAAAACGCACCCTAATAAAACCGCGCATATGTGGTTAAAGTTGTGCGGGGACAGCGTCTGAGTGGAGTTGAATTCTCACGCGCCTCGGCGGGTCTGGGTGCACCATTCTCTCGCGCCGCCTCTCATCAAATCCCCAAACTTCAGACTACCACCAAGCAGGAACCAAGAGGGCGACGCCCCTCTGTCGGTGATTGGCTGATACCTCCGCTGGAATGCGCCTCTCGCCTTGTGATTAGTGGAGGGATATGTCAGTCATAAAGAAGAGCTCGGAGCAGCGTGGGCTGGATTTCAGCAGGTTGTTGTGTGGGGATTTGATTACACAGATACATATTATAGATTATAAATTATAGATCATATTGTTCTCTTATTGTGTGGGTTTAATTTAAACCGGTATTTCTGTGGGCAATAACGGGTTAACGTTTTCAACTTTATATTAATTCTGACTGGCCTGCCATATATCCTATACGTCTACCTCTAAGGTTTCAAATCAAGAGATATAAATATATAGGCTTGTATATTAAATTAAACTGAATCGCAAGGTTGACTATTCTTAAATCGTTTTTCTGTATGGTCCTGAATGTGGGCGAAAGTTTGACAATCTTTGTCTCCCCCTTTAGGTTTATGCAGGTTTTGTTTTACATTTGCCAAAGACAAAGTTGACTGTTTTTAATCAATTCGATTAACTCATTAAACATTTACATTATTTATTACATTTTTAAAAAGGCCATTCACGTTTATAGATCACAGGTCGCATGGAAGTGAGACATGTAAACATGTCTCAGTTCTTAATTTGCATCCTATCATACTAGTCTTCCCCTTGACATGTGAATAATATAATATCCTGTTTGAGAACCATTGTTAATATGTTAATTGTATTTGAGTATATTAAAATAAAGCATAGAAAGCTATATTCAGCTCTTGAAAGCAATATATGTGTGTGAGACGAACATGAAAGCTACGTTTCATGGTTGGTTGAAATAATTACATCTGTGATGATGTGATGTTCAGGGGTTTGACATCTACGTTGTTGCGTAATTAAGTGTAATATGTTTGATTTCGACACAGGTAGGAGAACAGACAAAATCTAAAATAGTGACATGGAAGTGTGACATCATATTTAACTTATTTAACACTTTCTTTAACTGAATAATTCACCTTTTTTATCTCTAAATTAAATCCTATTTTTTTCTGCAAGTACGCATGTGAGACAATACAAATGGATATGTACAGCTTCTTGCACTAATGATAAAGAAACGATGTGAACTCAGATAGCCTACTAGTGCATTGATTTAACATAAATCAATGCATTTACTGCAGTCAATTGTATGTTTATTATTTATTTAGCCTACCCCTTTACGTAAGCCATTTCAATGTAAAACAGAAAATAATTCGTTTTCTATTAAATAAAGTATAATTTCAGTATCTCTTGTAATTTATAATGTGCTGTACTTTCTGCTATGACACCAGAATTTCCAACCTTGGATTAATAAAGAACAGTCATTTTACCATATCCCCACAACTGGCTACAGGCCTCCCCCCTGGGTAAAATCATTCTGTAAAATCATTCGGTACCACAGACCTCAGAGCTAGGGACACATGGAACACAGCTCTCAAACTCACATGCCTGCGATGCGGTGTGCAAGGAACGGCCGTCCGAACTCAGCCGTGCAGCTGCCTTGACGTGCATGACAGTTAGAGCGCGAGGCTGGTGGTAGCACGGTGGCGCACGGCCAGGCACGTCCAGACGGTGCGTGTTGTGTTCAAGTATACTATATAGTCTATGGTTCTAACACAGCTCTGACGACAGAGACGGCAGCGCAGTTTAATGAGTCGTAACAACAACCTCGGGAAAGAAGTGACAGTGAAATATTAATTTTAAACAGAGCTTAATTGATAAAAATAGAGCAGAAATTGGTGTAGATTTGATTTACTTTGCCTATTTACAGTGGCAATACCAACAATCATTGGTGAAATGAAAATTGCAGTCTAACAGCTCTAGGGCTTCCAATCAATCCAACATTTATTTGTACAGCACTTTCTTTGCAAAACTGCAATAGGCCACAGCGCTTGACAAGAAGACAACTTGTAGCAAACAATTTGGTAGAGGATACAAAAATAATGATTACACACAATTTAGAAAGCACCACTAAAAGGTAGGTTTTAAGATGATATTGATTAAAGATATTGACATGCGAGGCCCTCAGTAAGGCCCCCAGAGGACTCGGGAGGATTTAATCCTTTAATCCTCAACCTCGTCGCTCACGTCACCCCAACAACAGAGTTGTGTTGTTCTCTCAGGGGGGACGGAGATATTTAGAGAGGTAGGAGTCCCCCCAACGGAGGCCGCATGGTGATAGATGACATCATCACTGGTGATCAGGTCTTCTACACACACACACACACACACACACACACACACACACACAGACACACACACCCACACACACACACACCCACACACACACACACACACACACACACAAACACACAGATAACCAAACGTTGTGGTGTGGAATGCCAGTGTGTATAAGTGGGGAGTTATAATGGCCCCAATTCACTTTTCTTAGCAGGAGGTTGTATTGACTTTATGTAATCGGTTTTTTTTGTTAATTAACACAACAAAAGACAATTGCAAAATCATTCACGAAGACAATTATAAATTAACTTGGGTTAAAGATTTATCTTGACGTTCTTTGAAGTTGGCTGTTCTGCAGATATCGGGTATGTAAGGGAATGGTCTTGGCAAGGCCTCCCTCCCTATCTCACTCTCTCTCTCTCTCTCTCTCTCTCTCTCCCTCTTTCTCTATTTCTCTCACCACCCTCTCCCTCTCCCACCCTCTCTCCCTCCCTCCTCATCTCCACTCTCCCCCCTCCTCGCCTCTCCTCCCCCCACCTCGCCCTCTCTCCCTCCTCCCTCCTCCCCCTCTCTCTCTCTCTCTCTGGGTTGACATGTTTCTGATAACCATCTCTCCCTGCGGGGTAAGCCTGTGTGTTTATTCCTGGCGATGCTCATGTCAACCTATTGTAACAGCTGCCTGGAGGTTAGCTGCTCTGTTGTGGTCTAGACAGGGGAGGAGGAGAGGATGGCAGGAAAGAAGAAGGAGGAGGGGGAGGGGGAGAAGAGGCAAGGAGGGGGGATAGGTGAAGAGAGGAGGGTGAAGGAGGGAGAGGGGATGGGGTAGGAGGGTGGCAAGGAGTGGGGAAGAAGAGAAGGGGAGGGGGAAGAGAGACGAGAGAGGATGAGAAGGGGTGGAGAGGAAGGATAGGAGAGAGAGGAGGAGGGAGGGTGGAGGAGAGGGGAGGAACAGGGAGGAGAGAAGGGAGGGCCGGTGGTTTTCACGGGCCCCTGAGGGTTGGGGCCCTCTTTAAAACTCTTTTAGCCCATTAGCTCTCTGACAGAGGCCTCTGCTTTGACGGACCATTCTGGAATGGTAGAGACAGCTCCAGACCCTCCCCTCCTTCTCCTCCTCCTCCTCTTCCTACTCCTCCTGCTCCTAATTCCTCCCTTAGCCGATCTTCCTCACCTCCCAAGCACTTTCCCTCCTCCTCCCCTCCTCCCAACCACAGCCCGCCTCGTGGAGCCTATTTAGCTCCGTGACAGAAACAGAATCAATGAGGTTTGGTCTCTCAGGCTCCTGGAGTAATTTCACACAACACAACACAAGACAATCTCATATGTGTTTGAGGAGAGGGTGCAGGTTTGATTCACCATTAACTGGTCCACACAACTTTTTACTTGTTTCTTAATTTTTGGGTTTGTCTGCATGTATGTATGTGTGTGTGTAGTGTGTGTGTGTGTGTGTGTGTGTGTGTGTGTGTGTGTGTCTGTGTGTGTGTGTGTGTGTGTGTGTGTGTGTGTGT
>JAOPJO010000054.1:2266465-2278512 GCA_027123675.1 Molva macrophthalma | reverse complement strand
CACACACACACACACACACACACACACACACACACACACACACACACACACACACACACACACACACACAGGCTAGGTTTTTGTGGTCTAGGAATCATCTGGGCATGGATTATTGTGGTTAGTGTGTTTTACTCACAGGAGAAGGTTCTGGGTTGAATACAGAATGTCTGCAGTGTACCTGTCAGCATCCAGAAGATACTCTAACCCCTACAAGCTCCTTAGTGACATTTATCTAAAAGTATATCGCTAAGTAGAATCGGCTAACTCACTCTAACTCACAGTATAAATATATGGAGGGAGGAATAATCTTTATGGTGTCAGCTGTTTTCACTTCATCATGGTCCACTCCAGTTGGTCATTTTATTCTCATTCTTTCTTGTTTTTGTAGTACAAATTGTTTCTTGTTAAATTATTACCCCAGCTCACCTCCCTGGTCTAATCAAACTGAATGAGCTTTCAATGATTGCATTACACTGGTGACTCTCAGAAATTGATTTGATTCATCCATGTAGTGTCTTTGTCTTTATTATTCTGTGCCTAAATCAAGAGCATGTAGTGAGTGGATGCAACATTTGTTTCGCAAACAACTTAAACCACATTTCTTTAGTTTTTTAGATAAAGAACATTATGCAGAATATAACACTGCATAATGAATGACCAGGCAGTTTGTCACCACAATTCAAGAAGAAAGTACTGTTCTGTTTCATTGGAAGTATTTCTTCTTGTTCTCTTCTTTTCTGCTGGGACCGGCTCCAGCATCTCTAATGCCCGGCTCAATTGCCCTGGCAGGTGTATCAGGAACTAAGCTGCATGTCTCTTGTTGTGTGGGGAGTGGGGGGGGGGGCAAGAACCCGTGGAACCATGGAGGGGGAGAACATGCAACCACCAAGGTTACTGTGGGAATTGAACGCGGGAATGTCTTGCTGTAAGGCAGCAGAGCTCACTATAAAACCACACTGGGGGTATATAGGAAGATCACATTTATTCGTAGAGCACGCTTAAAAACAACTGAGTTTGTCAAAGTGCTTTCCAGTGGAAAATCTGCTGAGCTAAAAGTTAAGCACAATGCAAAGAACAATATAAAAAATTGCATTTATTTGCTAAATAATCAGTGATTCAAGGGGTCACATGCTGCTTGAGTACACAGACAGATGTAGGCACTCAAGCCATTGTTGAACACTGTGTATCCTTTGAATGTACATACTAAACCCAACAAACTCAACCTTTACCCTCCTCAGTATCACCCCATCAACTTTTGCCACATCTTCCCTCTATCTCTTCATTGTAGCATGTAGCCCCAAGGGAATGAGATGTTAATTAGAGCAACAGAAATGGCAGACTCACCTCTGGCCCTGCCTGTGGCCATGGCCCTCTCCTCCTCTGGGGCCCAGGGACACTACATTGATTTGCCTTCAAATTGTCTTCCTGGTAGTTTGTTATTGTTTAGTGAGATGGGAATAGTAAAATGTGTTGTTGAAAAGAGATAGCAAGGGAATGAGAATGACAATGAGCACGGATTGTTTTTGTGGTGATTCTATTTACAGACATGGGCTGGTGTTTTCAGTTGCTGTCAAAATATTCACCCTAACCTTAGGTCCCTTGGCCTGTCCTCTTCCCCACTTAAAATCCCTCTGATAATTGAGTGACAAATGAGTGTTAAGCCTAATTTACATAACCTCAAGTTCATATTTTAGCTTGCATGACACGAAATTACATGGAATGTGTATATATAAAAAATTCACCACCAAATAAATGCAAGTTCGGTCATGAACTTAAAATCTTGAATCTTGAAAAAAATGAATAAATAATTTTCCTCACCACCTCAGGGACTTCTGTCCGGAAAGTGGCTTCTGAACTCCCAGTATTCTGTTCCTCCATGGAGAGCACTCTCCCCCCGGGTTTGGGAACGCTGCAAATAATTCCTCCTAATTACTTTTTAAAAGGACATTTCATCTTATCCAGAGGACCTTCCATCAGAACTCCCTTAACAGAAACAACCCTAACCCTAACACCCCTCCACCATCTCATCCAACTCTCCAGCAGATAGGGATCAGTGGACTCCTCCACTCCCTTTGTTATCCAGAACATTGGGCCTCAGGTGCCGTAAATTACTTCAGAGTTCAACCTCTGGACCCTAGCTGCTCTAGGACCAGAGTTTCATGCGAGAATGGAAACCCCTCAGGAGTCCACTAACATGCTGCTGCTTCAGGAATGTTGTCCCCAAGAGATCAACCTTCTGTATCAAGAGGTTCAGATCCTATAGAGTAGACCCTCTAGTGATAGGGACTGACTAGTCCCTATCTCTACTGTTCTCTGCAAACAGTTCTCTGCAAACAGTTTTTTTTTTGGGGTCTTCACCCAAGGATCTGTTTGTCCGGAGATCCTTGCGATGGTCCTCTCCTCTCCGATGGTCATGTGACAATGTGGCTTCTTCAGCATATTTTGGCTGACCCCCAAAGTTCTGTGTTCAATCCACAATCTCCACAGATTGGGGATTGAACCCAGAACTACCAGTAGGAATCCTACAGCAAGACATCTACACCAACCTGATTTAACTTGTTGTCGGTTAATGAATGCTTTCAAGGACAACATTAGCGGTGACAGAAGTCATTTTTTAAAACCTAATAACCTTGCTCAGAATGAGGCCTTGTTAAAGGTGGCACTGGAAATACACTACAAACACTAGATGAAGTAGTGTCTCTCTCTCTCTCTTTCTATCATCACCACCGTCAACAACCTCATCACCTCCTGTTCATCTCATTCCCCCCCCCTCAAGTTTTCTCCCTCAAGTCCCTGAGACATGACGTGACTACATCCATCATCCAGTCGGCACCTTATGCAGAGAGAGAGAGAGAGAGAGAGAGAGAGAGAGAGAGAGAGAGAGAGAGAGAGAGGTAAAAGGAGAAGATAAAGCAGATGAATGTCTCCTGTTCTAGAAGCACACAACCGGATATTGCAGACCATGACAAACCCCGGGAGCCATGTCCAAGATGTCCAATGTCCAACAAGTGGAGCTAAACCACTCCCAGACCACAGACCTCCCCCAGATCCTCTGCAGCCCCCCTCTCCCCATCCCACTGGCACACACAGAAGAGCTCTCTGGCAGACCCCTCTTATATCTCAACCACAGGTCCAGGACATCAACATCACGGCTGTTCTACCGTTGTGTTCTCCCTCCTTAAGCAGCTGAAACCGTCGCGGTCTACATTAGCATCCATTACCACCGTCTGACGCTGAACTTGACCCCTTCTCTTCTCCTTAAGCAATTAAACTGCTCCTTTATGGGAAATCTTTAGCTAAACAAGATAAAAGAGAGTTAATTACAGTGGCAAGTCATTATATTGTTTGTATTTCTTTGTAAGTATGTTTTAGTATTTTATATATTTGTGTTTGTTTGTTTGTTTAAGACATCCATCTACTTTTTTGTTGCTTTTTTTTAAAAATGTGTACAAGTCTCTTTTAAGTGTTCTAATCTCTAGGTCTGGTATCTTAGTCGTGAGCTATGGACAAGGAGCAGTGCACCCTAGTTATTGAATATAGGCATAACCAAGTATTGACAGTTGGAGGAAAAATTTTAAACTCAATGAATAAGGATATTCATCTCACAGACAGATTTTTAAGAGCATTTAACACTAGATTTAGAGTTGGTTTGCTTTGATTTCAGGTAACAAAAATAAAAAGGAGGTTAGCACGTGGAAGTATTGAACAAAGTGAACCTCATCTAGCCACCAGTATATCTGTCCATTATTGACTTAAAGTGACTTCTAAGAACTCTACCACTATCACCATTCAAACCTGTAATAACTCTACACAAGCAAGATATAGTCTGATTTACCACACATCTTATCTCCAGATCACTGAGACAGAGAAAACATAAATGAATATCAAACAAGTTGTCAGCTGTTCCCTAGTAGACAACTGATACGAGATAGCCCCCGCAGATAAGAGTGTTTTCCTGCAGACAGGTCTGTCTGCCTGTCTGTCTATGTATCCATGTATGTCTGCTGGGTGTCGGTCTGTCTGCCTGAGGACGAATGTAAGTATTCTACGTGTCACCACTACGGCAGAACAACTTCAATCTTCTAAAGAGGTTATTTGTCTTAACAAACTCTTCTGTTCACAGAGCCGTCTGTGTGCTAGTATACCTAAAGGCAGCGTGTTCCGCAGGCAAGTCTATTTCATGTCCCTATTCCATATTTGAAGACGACCCTGTGACATGTGCTTAATATAACGGCAGCGCATTTATAAAAAAAAATGTTTCAGCGTTTCTGTGTTTAAGGTTCTGATGCCTGTCCAGTAAAAAGGCATGGGCGATATTAAGTTATATCCCCCTCGCTGAATTTGATATTCATCACATCTTTTAGAAGATTAGACGCATCGAACTGCTGACAGATACCGTGTGGTTGACAGTCTCTGACTATAACACCATTGTCCATTACATTCACAGGATTATATACGTTTCATCGTTGTGTTATGTTTGTTTCACGCGGTCACCAGACAATTCATTTTCTCAAGGGTTTGAATCTTTGAATCTTTCCACGTTTGAATCCTCGGGCAATAGCTCTCACCATGACGGCCCGCGGCGTCCTGAGAGCTATACGATGCGCAATGGATCAGCCTGGAACACCAGTCAATGCGCTCTCAGCGCGCATGGCCGTCCCGTTGCGCGCCGTTACGCAGGACGTGCGCAAAACCGATCACCCACACCCTGCCAATCTCGTCATCTCAAAGTAGCCCAAGAAATTACAGGAAAGGGACACGTATCTACAAGCAGTTAAGGATTAAACTGCATTAAGGCTACTTTTACACGGATTCGTTTTTTAATTAAAAAGGAAACTGCAGAAAAAAACGACAAATATAAACACGCCGTTCAAGGTGCGTCTAGATATTTAGATGGTTTTTCTCAGCATCTTCTCGGGGAGTTTCGCACTTGTTGAGCATCACAGGACAATGTCTTTCTGAGCAACAACTCACAAACTAAAAGGTAAACTTTCTTCAATTACGCACACGATCGCTTTGTTAGTGATGATGATATTTATGTTGCTGTTCTTTTTTAGATTACATGTAGGATTACGTTATGATTTGTATTTAGTAGTAGTAGTTGTTGTATAAGTAGTAGTAGTAGTTCATTTAGTAGGCAAGACGATAATCAATATGCTCACAATGGGTTAATGTAGTGGATATGATTTCGTTTTTGAGCAGTTATTTTTGTATATTTGATATTAGGGGCTATTAGTAACACACATGTTGAATGTCGATTTTGCTTGTATTAAATTACCTACACGTTCTTATCCGTATTATCTCGAATGTAGGCCTATATTATAAATACAAAAATGTCTGTTTCCACCAGCTGAGAATGAAATGAGCAGCAGGCAGCCATGACACAACTGTACTACAAGACGGACAACTCGTCCTACCGGGACCGGATCCCGCTGCGGATTGTGCGTGCCGAGCCAGAGCTGTCCCCGCTGGAGCGGTGCTACTTGAGCGCCGTGGAGAAGGGCGACTACGCCAGCGTCAAGCAGGCCCTCGAGGAGGCCGAGATCTACTTCCGGATCAACATCAACTGCGTCGATTCGCTAGGGCGCACGGCGCTGCTGATTGCCATCGAGAACGAGAACCTGGAGATCATCGAGCTGTTGCTGAGCTATAATGTGTACGTGGGAGACGCCCTGCTACACGCCATCCGCAAGGAGGTTGTGGGCGCCGTAGAGCTGCTGATAGACCACAAGAAACCCAGAGGCGAGAAGCAGGTGAACATTGGAACACACCACACATCCCAACCCAAAACACACATACCCATACCAAAACACTACACCCGCACAACCCGAAATACTGCTACATACACCAACCGTAGAACACTTCACCCACCAACCCACCCACCCATACATGCACCCCACCCAAAAAAACACCCCATCCACCCGCCCACCACCCACGAGAACTCTTTCCCTACCCACCCACAAAATCTACACCACCCACCCACCCAGCCACCACCCAATCCAAACCAATTTGTTTGTATTTACTCTTTGTTTGTATCTATTTATGTGTCACATTATAATGTCATTATTTATTATGTTAGTATATAAGTATTATCATTAATAATATCATTATATTTATGTATACCCCTTCAACAATGACAAGGTGGGTAAAACAAGCATCAAAGGAATAAAAACATTTTGTACATTTACATTTAGTCATGGAGCAGACTCTTTTATCCAGTGCCACTTACAAATTGATGCGGAGAACAATAAAAGCATACAAACAATATTGGAGTAGCTACAAAGGATTACAGGTGCCACACAACCAAGTCTTAAAACTGGACCGAGTACAGAGTAGTCCATCGGTATCAGGAATATTCACCGCAACATTGATTAAAGGCAGATGTGAGTTGGGTTTAAAGCAATGTGTGGGGGAGCAGATGCACCACAACGTAAGAAGCCGGGGACGCAAACACATTCTGACATAAAAATCAGGTCACAGAACCAAAAAAGGGTCGTGAACCTTGTGAGACTGTTGGTGCCGGGGGATTCGGGGCTGGGACCTGGGTGGGGTGAGTGGTACTGAAAGCTGTGAGCTGTAGGGAGGGCGTCGTGTATCTTGGAGGACGTCTTTACAAAGCCCTGGTTGGAGCTCTCGGACATCTTGTAAATGTCTCGTCGGATATGTGGGAGCTCGGCTTGGATCTCCTCTTTCAGACGAAAGAAAGGGAAAGACAGCCTTGTAATGGCCCCCTGGGACGGTGCACAACCACAAGCCATTAGTCTGAGATAAGAACATTTAAGAACCTCATCCCTCACAGTTGTAGAAATACTAGTTCTACTCATGCAGAGTTAATAGGCTGTCTGGTATCAGAGTGAGGTTTAAAGTTCAAGGTCATAAAGCGTGCCGCTTCTTCGTAAATCCCTGCCCTCTATTGAACAATTGAAGAACCATTGCCACAAGCCTTTCACTGGACCCCTTGTACCTAGATTGTTTGGCTAGCAAGATAGTTTAGCAGTTCTCTGGTATATACTCTGGTATATACATTATTTGAACTCCGTCATTTTGGGGTGAGCTGGGGTGGGATCATCTTTAGTGAAACTTGTTCTGAGTGGCTTAATCGACCCCAGGTGATGACACACGACAGTCTAACTACGATCATTTTGAACTTTGATAACCTGGTGTTCATTGTGTTTGGCTGCGCTGGGTGCTATCCTTCTGTTCATAAGAGTGAGGGTTTTGGGAACCCCAATGTCCGCAGCCCAACATGTTGGCAATCTGGCAAGTCGCTTTGGTTAAAAGCATCTGCTAAATTACTAAAAAGGTTAAACGTATCTATTCACAGTATCAACGATGCAATGTAGCCACCAGTATGTCATTTACTCCAAGATTGACATTAAGTGAATTCGAGTGTCAACTAACCCCTTCCTTGTTGTATCTAAAACAATTCTCAGTAAGTCACTTTGGATGTCTGCTAAATGACCCAACATCCGTTTAACCGTCCGTGTTCCTCCCTGGCCGCGGCTCCACCCCAGGTCCCTCCTGCTCTGCTGAACAAGCAGCTATCCGACTTCAGCCCCGACATCACCCCGGTCATCCTGGCCGCCCACACCAACAACTACGAGATCATCAAAATGCTGGTGCAGAAAGGCGTGTCCATACCGCAGCCGCACGCCGTGCGCTGCAACTGCTGCGAGTGCATGGCCAGCTCGGACGTGGACGGCCTGCGCCACTCCCGCTCCCGCCTCAACATCTACCGCGCGCTGGCGAGCCCGTCGCTCATCGCCCTGTCCAGCGAGGACCCCTTCCTCACCGCCTTCCAGCTGAGCTCGGAGCTGCACGAGCTCAGCACGGTGGAGAACGAGTTCAAGGCAGAGTACGAGGAGCTGTCCTACATTTGCAAGCAGTTTGCCAAAGAGCTCCTGGACCAGACCCGCAGCTCCAGAGAACTGGAGATCATCCTGAACTACCGCGACGACCTCAACCCCCTGCTGGACGAGAACGGCAACGACCTGGCCCGCCTGAAGCTGGCCATCAAGTACTGCCAGAAGGAGGTGAGATGTTAGTTAGCTAATTAGTCAATTAGTTCATTTGTTAAGGTGTTAACCAGAAGGAGATGAGATGTGAGTTACTTAGTTAGTAGGTTAACTTGAATCAGGTGAGATGTTACTAAGTTTGTTTGGTAGTTATTAACCAGAAGAAGGTGAGATGTCGGATGTTTTTCCGAGATAGGGACAGCTAGAAGACACCTGCATAACTCAATCACCATCCAATGTACTTTGTTATGTAAACACTTACACGGGTCAGTGCATTCATTCTGCACATGCACCAAATGGTCAGAGATTTACGTGTCAACCACCTGGAAACAGCTCAATATCTTATGCACAGAAGACGAAAGAAGTAAATTATGCTTTTATTATTCCTTTCCCCTAATATGTCTCATTTGACCTTTTATCAATCGTCTGTTTGTTTGTTGTAGCCAATGAGCAGGACATCTTTCTTCACATCCACTGTACTTGAAGTGAAGAAAACTCTGTATCATAACTACGCTAAAGCAAAAGCCTGTCCGGTCATATCTATTGATCCCAAATGTGACCTAGAGATAAGCAATCAATTAATTGTGGATATTAACATGATAAGCCCACAGTAATATATCCATTTATTTATTTGGAGGCATCGGTGTGCATTAGCAGTGGTCAGAGCAGTGATGGTTGACCAAGGAACAGACTGTAATGTATTTACTAGCATGGATTGACTCCAGCGATCCCAGGAGCTTTGGTACCCCTGGAGAATTTGAAAGGAAACTTTAAAATATAGTATCCTCTCTCAAAGTTGCTACTCATCTTAGTAGCACGACCAAAACAACATCCGTGGGACGGAAACCGGCCTGGCCGATCAATTTTCGACGTTCAACGTCAATTACCGAGATCGTGAGTGTTCCTCAGATTCTCCCTCCAGAGTACCTCCCAGTTCTGCCCAATTCATCGCTTTATTAGCCCACATTACTTTATCTCCCTATACAAACCAAACTCACCCACCACCACCCATTCCCCACGCCCCACTCCCCACTCCCAACGACATTGTAATCTAATGCAACATGAGAGTGGAGGAGAGAGCAGTGCGTCGTGTGGGGCCCATCGGTCAACTCCTAAAGTGATTTGGTGTGGTTGTGTGTGGGGGTTGGACCAAACGAGCTGCAAATGGCCTTGAGGATGGGTGGAGAGATCCGTTGAGAGTGCAACAAGTCATTTTACACTAGGATGGCTTCTAGCGATGCATTACGCCACCGATTCCTCATCCGTACCCATGGTGATGGCTTAATTAGGGCTAAAGAGAATATGAGCATGAAAGTAAAAGGATGGAGCTTTTCCCTGAAATACAAACTGGTCATTTCTTATTTGGGAATCAATACTTTATTGCCCATTAACGTCTTTACTGGAATAATTGTATCTTAGTTTTTAGTCCTCCTCTTATCTGTTATAATACTTTTCTGATTCAGAATCAGATTCAGAACTTTATTATCCCTTATGGGAAATTATTTTTGCAGCAAGCACACAAAACAGCACACACATCCTGACACACAGATAGTCCTAGAACAATACAAATGCCACAGTACAAGGAAATCAGACCTGAAATACAAATGTGTCTAAAATGTGCTATGCATTTGGTATAAATGAGTTTCTTGCTCATACCTTTATAACTTTAAAGCTTTCTTTATCTATGGCCAAAAGAGTATTTCATATTTTTAACATATAATATTATAGCCTTTCAGTGACTGTGTAATTATTCATTTCTGTTTTTGAATCACCGTTTGACTATTGACTACACTATTGGATTTAAAAACCAGATGGGGCTTCACACTGTGAGCCTTTTGTCACCAAGCTTTTTCCTCCTTTCGACAATTCAATCGGTTGCATGGGAATGGAATCTGCGGCGTTAGCCAGCATTTGTAGGTAAAGTACTGTTGAAATGATGAAGAAATAACCTACTGAGAGACCCACTCACTAATGAATAGAGACACACTTACCAAACAAAAGTATTAACATTATTTTTTTAGACAAACTTTGTAACCGAACCAACTAATTACAGTTAACTTTTAGTTGAATGGACATATGTTGACCCAAGGCAAAAGGCATTAATTACAATTAATCTTCAGAAGAATTGAACTAAACATCCTTCTGACAATATGTTTTTTGTATGTATGTGTGTGTGTGTGTGTGTGTGTGTGTGTGTGTATGTATGTATGTTTGTGCATTTGCATGTGTGCTAGCGTGCGTATGTATGTGTTTGTGTTTGCGGTTGTGTGTCTATCCTAGTGTGTGTTCCTACATGTGAGCGTACGTGGCCTGCATCAATGCATTTGTGTGCATGGTACACTACACATTATCATTCACACAAACACCCTATCGCCCCAAAGTGTTCTCTGTGGACATCCAGTAATGCAAGTGAAAGACAGCCCAGCCCATTAACTTAACTAGAGACAAGATGAATCTCACACAGGAAGTCTCTCACGAATAACCGATAAAGTAGCTCGTACGCAGACTTCTAATGCTGAGTAGAAGAATAGCGGGCGCCCATTTACACTAACATGGTTATGCTGGGACCCAGATGTCTGGCAGATGTTTCATCTCTGAGAGAAGAGATACAGCGTGGAGAAGATATTCACCCTTAAATTGTTTATGCATCCTCTCCTCTCTGCTCTTCAGTCAACATGCAGACACACACATACTCGTATTCTTATGAAAATACCCTCAGGAAAACTAAATAAATGCGCTGGAGGAATAACAATTCCTTGGTTAAACTGTTTACTCTGGTTAAAGTATTACTTGAAAAATACATGGCATAATCAAAGGTAATAATAGTTCTAATAGACTAATAGTTCTACACTCTGGCCCCGCCCACTATGAGCCAGTGACATCACACAGTCCTAGAAATCCTATTGGCCAACCTGGAGAGGAAGCTTTTTCTTTGTTCAACCAGGAAGTTGTGCTTCCATTCGTATCCGTATGAAATACTACCTGAAACTGTATGAACAATGGTAGTGACAGAGCAGATACCAGAGAATGTTTTGAAATGCAACATGTATGAATATGTATGAAAATGTATGAAAAATGTATGAACGATGGTAGTGACAGAGTAGATAGCAGAGAATGTTTTGAAATGCTTTTTCTGTGCCACACTCTAGCCGAAAACAGTATTTATTACTGTAACAAAGACCATGCTACACGCCACCTAGGTGGCTGCCACACTCTACCTTGGTGACTTTTACTGGGCTCCTCCAAACCAAGGACGCAAGGTGGTGATGTTGAAAATCTGGTTTATTGAAGGTTTTGCAGACAATGATACATGGGCTGGTGCTCCATGCTGCCATGAAGGAGATCTCTCCTCTGAATGTGTGCAACAGGTATGTGCTACAGCTGTGCAGCCTCACTCAGCCTCAGAGTCCAATCCGACTCGGCCAGGGGAGGCTGCTTAAACCAGCCGTCATCCACACACTCCCACAATTACTCTTGAAGACATTGGGGTGGACATTGGGGTTTGAACCCAGAGCCTTTCGGCTGAGAGTCCAACACCATTACTACAAATACATGCTTGTTTGGAAATGGAAGTAAGTATCGTGAATGGCTCTTGTGTAAAAGACTTTTAGCAAAAAAAAACAAAAAACTTGCAGACGTACAAAATATTTCATATGTAAAATATTTGCTTTGAAATATATTGGAGTGAGATTTTATTTAATTACTGCCAGACTTACCCAGAAGCCACCCTGGCTCTTTAAAGAGCAGAAAGGGAGGGTTTGGTTGTAAGCAATGTGTGCCGTTCTTATTTTGAAAACATACTGGGGTCTCAACATTCTCTGCAATTTTGTACCACTCTCAATATTGTTCTAATTTCCGTTGCCTCGCTCATTTCTCTGTCTTTCTCTTCACCACCCCCTCTCTCTCTCCCTGTCTGTTCCTATGTCTCTCTACCAGTTTGTAGCTCAACCTTACTGCAGAGTCTCTCTCTCTCTCTCTCTCTCTCTCTCTCTCTCTCTCTCTCTCTCTCTCTCTCTCTCTCTCTCTCTCTCT
>JAOPJO010000054.1:2233137-2251828 GCA_027123675.1 Molva macrophthalma | reverse complement strand
ACACACACACACACACACACACACACACACACACACACACACACACACACACACACACACACTCACACACACACACTCACTCACACACACACACACACACACACACACACACACACACACACACACACTAAACATAAACAAACAACACAAACACACACAGAAGCACACAAATACACACCCACACACACACGCTATGAACACTAACACTAACACTAATTGGTTTAAAACACTTCTGAAGACTTGCTCTAACGTATTCCCTTTGATCTCTGCCTCGCTCGCCCTCCCCAGGCCCAACGTGTGCGCTCTGCAGCAGGTCGCGGGCACCAAGAAGAAGTACTTCAGTACCTGTCGTAATTGGTACCGAGGGGCTATCTGTGGCAAGACGGCGTAAGTATTACCTGATGTCTCTAGCAGACTCTGAGACCATAGCCCCACGCAGCCCGGACCCCTGCACATAGCTTAGAAGTACATCCACCTCGACCTTGGATGCGTTCTCCTTTCTTTCATTTTTCCTTTTACTGATTTACACTAAGACCCCAGATGCTCCTGTTAACTCCATTTTTCCTTACCTTATTAGGTATTCACAGTGTATCTGTGGATACCTATTGTTATTGTCGCGGGTGGGTATTATTATTATTCTGGATTGGTAATGCCTATATCTCAGCGGTGGACTGGTCAAAAGTTTTCAAATTTGGGGGATATATACATATCCCTGGTAAACAGGTCTCCAAAAAGTTTTGTACCAACATTCCCATAGGGGGCGTTCCCATAGGGGGTGTGTGCGAGTGTGCATGATTCGTGCGTGTGTGCGAGTGTGTGTGCGCGTGTGAGTGAATAACAAAGACCCTCCCTGTGTGTGTGTGTGTGTGTGTGTGTGTGTGTGTGTGTGTGTGGGTGTGTGCTCGCGTGCGTGCGTGTGTGTGTGTGTGTGTCTGTGCTTGCGTGCATGTGTGTGAGCGTGTGTGAGTGAATAAGAAAGACCCTCCACTGCTGGAGGCAAAGTTGCGTGTAGGAGTAATGACTACGCCCGTGATTCGCTTGAAATGGGCGGCCGCTGGGATAGGCAGTGCATGGGCTGTGAATACCCCTGGGACCGCTTGCAGTCCCAACATTTCTGGTTTTGTATTTATCACTGGACGTTCTGTCCAAGCTGCTGTTGTTTTTTTTTAATTTTTACAATGTTTTTTTCATGGAATCTTGGGTCTTCTCCACAGAGAATGACATCTGTTATCTGCCTAGAATTAAATGGAAGTGCACATTTTCATGGCTTTTCCGTCCGCCTATTCCTGTTAACTTCAACTCCTAGCGACCGTTCATCATCACACATCTGTAGCAAACCCACTGGGGCCCCTGATGGAAATCCTGAGGTTGTAGAAAAGTTGGTAGTTAATACATATCCACAATGGAAAAAGTCTGTCGATTGTCAGTTCTGATCCAGATTTAGATCTCAGATCTCTTTATTGATCCCAGGGGAGATTATTGAAACTTGAGAGTAGGCTGATAAGGAAATAAACTGTAGATTGTCTATAAGATATAATCACAAAGGAAACTGATCTCAGTTTAAACTCAGAAAAAAAAACCTTTCAACACACTCTCTTAGCTTTCTGGTGTTTCAATTGTGGACTTCAGCCAAAACGAATTTTCCAGTGGCTCTCTTTCTGTGTCCCCTCCCTCCTCTGTTTTGATGCCCTGTTCCCAGTGAAGAGACTGAACCAGGAGCTTTCCAGATGAAAATTGATTGGTTTACCTTCTCAATTCACGTGGTAGACATCAGATGAATGTGACCCAATCTCAAAATAAATAACAACGTTGTGTTTAGTCTGACACCAATCTCCCGGGAGGAAAAAGTTAAACACACAGCAGAGCAACACACATGGCTTACACATGCTTCAAGCGTATTGTGTGTTGATCGTTGCGTGTTGTCTGTTAATCCCCAGCTGCTGTCTTTAATAATTAAAAAAAGATCAATTTTAAACCAAAGGCCCCATGATGTAGCATTCACACTTCAGAGGAGTAAAGGGATCTAGGCATACAGTAACACACACAAACACACACACACACACACACACACGCTTCAGAGTAGTGAGGAGATCTAGGACTACAGTAACACACACACACACACACACACACATTCACACACACATACACACACAGACACGCTTCAGAGGAGTATAGGGATCTAGGCCTACAGTAATAAACACACACACACACATATAAGTCATGGTTTCCAGTGCCGGGGCCAGGAGTGTGGTTCTCTTCTGATGCAGACACAGTTCTGCTGACTGTGTCTCGATTAGGCTCTAGTGTCTGTGTGTGTGTGTGTGTGTGATCTCACCGCACCCCCCCCCCCCCAACCTCCAGATTTGTACTCCAAAGTGTTTCAAAAAGAATGAAAGACAGGCATTAAAAAAGAGGCTTTGCTCCGACAGACAGATAGACAGACAGATCAACAGATAGATAGATAGACAGACAGCCTTCCCGACCCGAACAGTCAGAGAAATAAGCTATGGATGAGGTGCACAAGAAATGTTCCTCTCTGCCTGCTCTATCTGTCTCTTCTCTCTCTTTCTGTCTCTTCTCTCTCTTTCTGTCTCTCTCTATCCGTCTCTATCTCTGTCTCTCTGTCTCTTTGTCTCCCTCTCTCTGTCTCTCTCTCTCTCTCTTTAAGGCTCTCTCTCTCTCTCTCTCTCTCTGTCCCTCTCTTTCTCTCTCTATCTTTGTCTGTCTCTATCTCCCTTACTGTCTCTATCTCTGTCTCTCTGTCTTTCTGCACTATCCCTCTCTTTGCCCTGCCTCTCCGTTGCTCTCTATCCGTCTCTATCCCTGTCTCTCTGTCTCTCTCTCTCCACTTTCTCTCTTTGCTCGCTCTCTCTCTCTGTCTCTCTGGTGTCGCTTCATCAGCAACAAGTCTTGACCTGAAGCCATTCTCTCTCCTCCATGGCTGTTTTCCATTATCTACCGCGGCTATACGGCTATATTATATCAGCCTAAAGCACATGTAGAGGCTCGCATAAACATATGGGGTTCCACAGAATTCGAACATTTAGGGCATCTAGGTTAGCCTGCAGTGGATGGGACATGATAGGCGACGTGCCTGTAGGGAAACCAGCATTGCTTTTACTGTGACCTGAATATGATGGATGCTGTTATAACCAACCACATTCCATTGTTATTATAAGCAATACAGTAATTATAGACAGAACGTAATCCCATCAACAGTGGTGTATAGTGTGGCATCTGTTGTTCATTTCAAGACGCATGACACGATTTGGCGAAGATGGAGAGTTGATATAAGAGGGCGCCGCTCTCCTCTGATCCAGAGCGCCTCATAAATCAACCCAAGCTTTTTCTATAAAACCAAACCATCTTGTAAACCAAACCAAGGCTCTCGGATTGGAAGGCTTCAGGTTTACAACTGTGTTGTAATAAACAATAGGCTTTCCATAATTTTTCTCTTTTATTGTTTTTTCTCTTTTGCATATTTACATTTTATGCCACATTTCCCCTGACGTTTACTAACCTCTCATTGTGATTCCTGCCCCCTTGACTCATCTTCAGTCCATCTAGTTGGGTTTTGAGAAACTTTGTTTTTTGAGAAAGAGCAGAAAAGAGCAGAAGAGAGTAACTTTTTGAACACAAAACAAAAAAACAAAAAACAAATGACACTCAAACTATATCTCTTGTAACCTCTTGTAAATGTAACCTACTGCACCCTTAATTCTAAATGTAATGAGAAAAGTGAACTTTCCTTTATGGAGATTTCAAATCAACAAAGTGTTCTGAAAGAGTATATAAATTGTGTTGGAGCCTGTAATAAATCAACTCATCAACTTTCCCCATATGGAGTTGTTTACCATAAACTATAGCTTTCAAGTCGCCTTGTATTGTTTTGCTAGGTTTGTATAGAAACATATTAATTTTTAATCGCATTGGCTGATGGTGATCCGTGGGGGTGGGGATGAAAGTTTGGTCCATGCAGTTCCATAAATTCACAGCTGTCATACAACCTTTTACTGGCTGACCCCCAGTTGACCCACAGACTGTAAAGATGGTTCATAAACAGCTGCTGGCTGCCTTGTGTATTAATCTAACCAAATAATCCAAACTTTAATCACGCTCTACCATTTCTAAATAGAATTATGTCCTTGAGGTTAACCGCGCGTGCTGCGAGGCGCCTTGTTAAGGTTCCCGTCTGAGGAGCCAGATCAGTGTGTGTAGCGGTGGCGCTGTAGTCCTAGCAGGCCCGTGGTCTAGTGCCAGTTGGCCCTGGAATGCCCAGTTTGTGGGACCGCATGGTCCTGGCAGATCAGAGGAGTAAATGGCGTTCTCAACCGCTTGATTTGTTTTTATTTGTTCTTACATATAATGATATAACTAAAAAGGTCAATGTCATTGTTGCCATTATTATTATTATTATTATTATATCCTGCCTTTTCTCCTACTTAACAATGTAGGCCTTTCCTTGTGTAACCCCTCAAATGAAAAACACTACAGCCGTTCCGTCTGGGGCATAATATCTAACCTTATAGTTGATGCTGATATGTGACTTGATTAAAACATAGATACATCTACCAAATGCAAGACACACATCTTAAGATTAAACCAATGTCTGTGAGTCTAATGTCTAAGTTAGCCATGTATTCTCAAAACGAAAAACAAATGAGCAACCAAATAGGCGGAGCTGTGTTAGGGGTGTCCTCGCGGGGGGCCGGCCCTGGCGCATATAGCATTGAAGCACTGGTAGTCGCATGGTAGTCACACTTTGTAAGTCCTCGTACGGATGGATGCGTGCGGGGGAAGGACGTGGAGGACAGTGGAAGTGGGGCAGCGTGTGATGACATCTGTGTGTTCCCTGTGGGTTGTGCTTGGCAGGACGGTGATCTATGAATGCTGCCCAGGATACATGAAGTTGGACGGGATGCAGGGCTGCCCTGCAGGTACAACTTCTCCATCACAACCACTGGTGGAAAAGCACATGGGTGGCAGGATAGTCTAGGGGTTAAGGTGTTAGACTCACCCAAATGAAATGTTCTGGGTTCTATCCCCAATAGCCTACCTGTAGGCATCCTTGAGCAAGATGCCTTAAATGAATGACATGTATCTCAATTCACTGTCAGTCCTTTTGGATTAAAGGGTTTGCTAATGGCTTAATAGTTGAACAGTTAATCTCCCATCACCTTAGGAAACTTTCAGACCTTTTCAAGTAGGATGAGGGCATTGGGAATTGAACCTGGAACACTATCCTGCTCCCATCTACTTAAGGTAAATATTCTCTTTATTGGTTTTGGAGGTTTCTCATTCTCTTGTCTCTTTCCCAGTGGCTCCTATTGAAAATGTGTACGGCACCCTGGGCTTGATCAAAGCCACCTCCACCCAGAGTTACTCCGACAGCGCCAAGCTCCGAGAGGAGATCGAGGGCTCTGGCTCGTATACCTTTTTCTCTCCCAGCAACGACGCCTGGGATGTCCTCGACGAGGCAAGGCTGGTTCATGGAAAAAACACCAAATAACGGCAACCCATTTTTGTCGGGGAGCCAACCGCCTTCTCTCTGCTCCTGTGCAGGACATGAAGAGCGCCCTGGTCAGCAATGTGAACATCGAGCTGTACAACGCCCTCCACTACCACATGACCAACAAGCGCCTGCTGACCAAGGACCTGAAGAACGGAATGGTGGTCCCCTCCATGTACAACGACCTGGGCCTCTACATCAACCATTACGCCAATGGGGTCAGTCTGGTTACAACCCTGGAGTCGTGGGGTATAACCCTGGGGTCGTGGGGCATGTGACGAACAGTGGTGTTTGATTTGCCAATCTAGGGTCAAACTGGAGGAGACGAGAACAATGCAGTAGACATAAAGTTACATTTTTATAAATACAATTCTCTGAAGCCACAAGCAGAGACTCTCCTTAAGGAATTGGGATTGAGGATTACCATGGAGGTAAACCACTCCATTACGTGTGCTTCCTTAGTATCGCCTGCTTCTTGGGACAGTCAGACTGAGCTGTTGCGTTCTCCATGCAGGTGGTGACGGTGAACTGCGCCAGGATCATCCATGGTAACCAGGTGGCTACCAACGGCGTGGTGCACGTGATCGACCGCGTCGTCAGCTCCGTGGGGAACAGCATCGCAGAGGTCCTCGACGTGGACGACGAACTCACAACACTCACCGTGCGTACATACGAGAGAACGGTCTCACAGTCTGGACGAGGCATAGCCTGGGGTCTCCCCTTCTGGCTCTCTACAGCTTCTTCCCTGATGTCTTTTCTTCACCATTTCTCTACTCTGTTCTTCACTCCTCCTTTCTTTCCGTCTCTTCTCCTCTCCTTGTCCTTGTTATCTCTTACTCCACTTCTCTTCTGTTTTCCACAAATCTTTTTTTCCCTCTTTTCCTCTCTTCTCCTCTCCTCTCTTCTCCTCTCCTCTCCTCTCCTCTCCTCTCCTCTCCTCTCCTCTCCTAACCTCTCTTCTCTTCCCCTCTATACTTTCCCCATCTCTTCTCTTTGCTCCCCTCCCCATGTCCATTCTGAAGTCTATAATTATCGTCATCATTGCATTAACGTCAGTGTATCGTTATAGTTCTTTGAGTATGATATTCCTCTGCTTGCAGGACATGGCTCGCGACGCTGGTCTGATGGAGAAACTTGGAGAGCCGGGCCGGTACACACTCTTCGCTCCCACCAACGGAGCCTTCGAGAAACTGGGAAGCGACGTTCTGCAGAGGCTCATGGGCGACAAGGACGTCCTTAGAGGTAAAAAAAAAAAAAAAAAAAGAAAAGGTCTGCAAATCCCATCTCACCCTTTATGGTGTGACAAGTAAATCCCTAGAGTTTAAAAAAAGAAAAGAAAGGACTACAAATCTCATCTTCCTCTATATGGGATACATCATATTTGTTCAGTGGTTAAGTGTTAAGCTTGCAAGATTCTACCGGTAGGAAGACTGAGGTGTGATCAAAAATAAGAATTACACTTTTATGACAGAACAACTTGTTTGCTGAGTTTAGTTTTTGTTTCAGGACAGTGAAGGCTAATTGTGGCTCGTTGAGAGGCATATAGTAGCCTGGAGACCATCCTGATCAAGTGACCTCACATTGTTATTTCAAAAATGTATTTTGCACCAAGAAAAACTCTGCTACTGCGTACTCTTTTTCTTGTTTAATAGTTGTTATTGAGTCTATTTCTGCAATAACTGCACTTATGGCTGTATTTACTGTGTGTGTATGAATGTTAACGTTACCGCTCATTGCTTCACGACAAGCTGTTACTGTTTGGCCAGCAGCGGCCTGTATTTTACATTATCAACTACAACGCAGTCCATGATTGGCCCCGATTACATTGTAATTTCAGGAAATTGATGGGGGCAGCTAGAGGTCCAGAGTGATCCGTGTAGCGAAACAGAATGTGAGGTCATGTGATCAGGAGGGTCTCCACGCTAGGCATATAGGGCAATGTGCATGCAGTAGGGGTTTAATTGGCTGATATAGGCTGGATGTCCGGGAACAGCCCTTTGGCCTAGTCTTCTGGTGCTGGACATCAATAAATGCTGTTTTTTTCATGTATCGCTTTTTCTGAGAACAGATGAGACCACATAGGGTCATAATAATCATAGACGAGGAATCCGCAGACAGCTGGCAATCTGTCTGTGACCAAGCTGGATAAGAATATAAGTCAAAAGGAGATCATCTCTAATCTCGCATGAAATATACAGTGGAAAGTTACACCAGGCAGGCAAATTATTCGACACTTACATCATTCCATTTTGCCTCTATGAATGTTTAGACGATAATAACTCAGAGATTCTGTAATGTGGAATTATCACATTTCAAATTCTGGAAATACAAAGTACAAAAACCTGCATATCATAATATTTAAATATATATAAGATAAGTTCATCCCAGATAAGAAATAAGGGTGTCACAGCAGAAAGGCAGTAGGCAAAATAGAGTTCATGTATTCAGATTTCTTTCAAGAATTTCAGATGATGTCGACGCTAGGAGACAGGAAGTGGGGATTCTGTAAAGGAAGCTGGTCTCACTGGCAGCAGCTCTGTATCATCGTAAATCAGCCCTTTCCCCATAGAGCACATCAGTGACAAAATCCCAAGACCACTTTTTGCTCAAAGGCCCTCTGGACCCAGAGGTTCCCAGGGTAGCCAGAGCCATTTGTTCCACTGTCCTCAGATGTGGTTGTTAAACGGCAGTTAGTTCAGTCAGAAGCCAGCTTAGGCAGCTAGTCCGACAGACCTTCTGCTGTAGCTCATCCATGGTGCATAAATAAAAAATATAATTTGCTCTAGTAGAAAGTATTCAACTATTCATATGGAACATTCTTTCATGATATTTTGTCTTGATTCAGTTATTTTCAACTTGAAACAATAACACACTGATTGCGGATTGGTCGGTTAAAATGTGGGTTGAATTTCCTGGAGTTCCCCCAACAGTCGACTGCTCAACTAAATAACATTGCAGGGACAAGCAATCCCAAACTAGGCATGACCATTCTGCAAGTAACAAGTGCCAGCTTCACAACTTTAAAGGGCCCCTATGTTTTTCCACCTTCAATCTTCAAATGAGTACCCAAAGGTTCGGCTGGTGGTATTAAACTATCTATCATACATCTTGGTGGACACTTAACCCTATGTCACCAAAGGCAACATTTGAAAGGGCTTGTGAGCCTTGTCCCCACCTGGTAATGAAATAGGAGTCCTTTAAAAACCCATGTGAATAAGTAGGGGGTGACTACGAAGGATGTGTTTCTTAACGTTCTCCCGCCCGTTCCACTGCAGCACTGCTGAACTTCCACCTCCTCAACACGGTCGAGTGCTCCGAGGGCATCATGCAGGGCACCTCCTACGAGACCTTGGAGGGCAACAGCATCGAGGTCGGCTGCGACGGCGACAGCCTCACGGTCAACGGTATTAAGATGGTGATGAAGAAGGACATCGTCACCACCAACGGGGTCATCCACCTCATCGACGAGGTCCTCATGCCCGACTCAGGTTAGAGACGTTACATGCAAGGTTTGGACGAAAGGTTTTCTTCGTTGGGAAGTTTTTGGGGGAGTTGGCGTGTCAATTTTACAATATGGGTTTTATTATTTGAGATTGATGTGTATGTCTGGATTTGGTTGTTTAATGTCTGGACTTGATATTTATTTTTGGATTTATAGTGGTCCGGATTCCATGTTGTATATCTGTATTCATTTAATGTCTAGACTAGTTGATTCATGTCTAGATTGATTTTTCCTAGATTTTTCCTCTATAACTCCTGAATGATTCAGTGTCTAGATTCAGTGTTTAATGTTTAATGTAACATTGTTGAATGGTTGGGTGTTTAATGGTTTGGTTTTTCCTCTAAGCTAAGCAGGTGATGGAGCTGTTGGGACCGTCACAGTCCACCTTCGGGGACCTGGTGGCAGAGCTGGGTCTGTCTGAAGCCATGAGAGCAGAGACTGAGTACACCTTGTTGGCCCCATTCAACGTTGCCTTCTCTAGTGAGTTCTACACCCATCACTACCTCTAGATAATGAATCACCAACACCACCTCTATCCCCATCGTCATCCCCACCGCTATCAGCACCATCGTAACTACCACCACCACTACCATCAACATCAACCCCATCATCACTACCTTCACCACTATCAGCACCATCATCATCCCCATCACTATCATCACCTCCAACAAAACCTCCACCCCAAGTATCTCCACCACCAACCACCACCACCAACATCATCCTCATCATCCTCATCATCATCATCACCACCTCAACAATCACTTCCACCACTATTATCACCACCCTATCTCTCTCTCTACTCCTCTGTCCTGCTATCTCTCCCTCTATCTCCCTATCCCTCTATCCATCTATGCTTCTATCTCGCTCTCTTGCTTGCGCCACGTAAAAGGTGGTCTTTATCTGGAAAGCTCTTGGTAGTTTTCATGGTCGGGTATTCACTGCAAAAAGAAAAGAAACAAATATAAATTTTCAAATGTAGAAAACGGCCTCAATCTCCATGCCTCAAAAAAACCATCCCCGGACTTAAAGCAATAACAAGTAGCAATAGAAATATACACATGTACGATAGAATAAGTAATCCGTACAGCTGCAAGTGTTTTCTCACGGTCACACGTTGAGGTGGGAAAAGGGTGGAAGGAATGTGAGGTTTGGGGGAACATCTGTGTGTATATTACTGCGTGTATAGTGCTGTGAGGCGGGGTATATCTCCTCCTCCTGAGTTTTACACATCTGGCCCATAAATCCTACCCCAGCTGCACGTCAGGTGAAGGTTGTTTGATATGTCTCTATAACCCCTGTTCACATAAGCAATAGAAACCTATCATAACCGTTTTATATATTAGGTATTAAAAATATTATGAGAAGAACTAGTTGTTGAATAAGTAGTTAATAATAAGTATTATAGTAATGACAATAATGTCATTATAATATTTATGTTAGTAATAGTTCTAGTAGCTACTCAATAATACTAATGCTATTTAGTCATTTTTTCACTGCAAGGTGAATAGTTCTCATAATGTTATAGCTGATTGTGTTGATGAGATGTTTAAGTTGTTGAGATGTTTGTCTGGTCCTTCAGGTGAGGTGATGTCCATTGACCAAAGCTTACTGAAGATCATGCTGGAGAACCACATCCTGAAGAACAAGGTGCTCCTGGGCCAGCTGTACAACGGCCAGCTCCTGGAGACCATCACAGGAAAGTTCCTGAGGGTCTTTATCTACCGCACGGTAGGTCCTTGCCATCATCCTCGGTGTCCCCCCCCTCCTACCCTACACCTTACCCTACATGTCCCCCAACAACCTTCATCCTACCCTCACAGTCTCTGATGCCCCCTCTTCTTCAGTTCCCCTACACCCTACCCTACCTGTGCCCCAATACCATACCTTCTACCTACACCACCTCCGTCCCTGACACCCTCACCTTCCCTACGCCACACCCTACACTACCCGTCCCTTAACGCCCATCTTCCCTCCTTCCCCATACCCTCCTCATCCCCAAACACCCGCGTTGACTATTCTGACTATACAACAAATTCTGCCCACACCTTTATCCCTTTCCCCATACACCGATCTTGGTGAATAAATCTTGGCTACCCAAGCAATCTTACCATTCGAGTCTCGTTCCACCGGGACGACGGATTGTGTCCACAGGCGGTGTGCATTGAGAACTCGTGTCTGGTGCGCGGCAGCAAGGAGGGGAGCAACGGAGCCATTCATCAGATGAGGACCTTGCTGAGGCCAGCTGAGAAGAACATGTATGAGATCCTGATAGAGAACGGAGGATACAAGTGAGTAGGCCAGTGCTGAGAATGAAAGCAGACGGACGGGCTGGAGAAGGAGAGGGAGGGGAGGGGGCGGATGTGGGATGTGTCGCAGCCAAAAACCACACATCCCCCCTTTCCCCCTCCACTTCTCCTCCTCTTCTTTCCTTCCATCTGATCCCCAGGGAGCATGCCTCTCGAGAACACAGAGCTTTAAAATAGGCAGAACATGTGCTGACTAGCGTGACCTCATCCCTCTGCGGTGGTTCTCTTCTTCTTCCTTCCTTCTCTGGGACGCCGCTCTGCAGGATCTTCTTGAGGCTGGTGGAATCCGCAGGGCTGACGGACCTGCTGAAACAGGAAGGAGACTTCACACTGTTCGCCCCCAGCGATAAGGCCTTCAGGGGCCTGAGCGAGTCAGACCTGGCCCTCCTCATGAGTATGTTTAAACTTTTGAAACGCCATCGTTGTTGTTTCATTTGCCGTTCGAGATTCAGTGGGAGTCAGGTTCCCTTTTAACCTCTTGAATTTGGCAATAGTAATAGTACTGACAATGCATTTTGATGGATGTATGTAGTGTTGCTTTCTGTTAATAATTATTATTATAACAATCCAATTAGGGACCAGAGGATGATTGGGGGCCATGTTGGTACAATATCCAGGTTGGGGAATTTGGCCAGGACACTGGGGTTAGCACCCCTACTCTTACGTTGGGATCTTAAGTGACCACAGGGAGTCGGGACCTCGGTTTAACATGTTGGTTTAATATGAAACACGGTGGTACAGAGTCCCTGTCTCCATCCCGGGACATTGGGGATATTCCATAGCCCAAAAGGATGAGCACCCACCACCACCTCTCCAACATCTCAACCAGCACCATCTGGTCTCCCATACAAGTATAGACCAGGCCAGCCCTGCTTAGCAATGCCACGCAAAGCATTCACTACATAGAACCATGCCAGCTGGTTGAATACCTCTGCAGAGAATTTAACCAAGTATCTGTTCCTTCTTGGCATTCATAGATGTAGTAGTCTGTGGTGTATCAATCAATCAAACTTTATTTAAGTAGCTTAAAATAAAACACTACTTGATTAGAAGAAAGCTAAATGAAAATGGTAGGTTTTGAGATTTTGTTGAGATTTTTTTGTGATGCCTTCTGTTCCTCTTAGATGTTCCTGATAGATAGATAGATAGATAGATATACTTTTATTGATCCCAAGCTGGGAAATTGCAGTGTAGCAGCAGCATTACACACAGTAACAACACAATGAAGTAAAGAGAACAACCTAGACATATCAAAAAAGCAATATAAAATGCAGTATAAAAAGTGTATAAAATGTATAAATAAGCGTTATAATTGTAGTGCAAAGTAAAAAGTAAATAGAAAAATATAAAGTGCAGTGAACAGATTATGTAAAAACATATAAGGTGCTTGGAGACTGTATTGTTATGAACAGAGTTTCAGCTGTGTACAGTGTGTTGGCATGTGGCAGGAAAGATTTCCTGTATCTGTCCCTTCGACAGCGGAGCTGGAGCAGCCTGTGAGAGAAAGTGCTCCGCTGTCTGACCACTGTGTGATGGAGAGGGTGCTGATCATTGTCTGTGATGGATAACAGTTTATTCAGCGTTCTCCTCTCCACCACGGAACAGATGTGTCTACACATTTACGGAGCTATGTTTTACACATATCTGACAGATTCTGAATACACATTTGCAGATTCCTTTAAACATTCACAAATCTCAGTACACATGTAGAGATTATTTTACACATTTACAAATCTGATTACACACACACAGATTGAGATACAGTTACATAACTCTCCACTCACATTTGTAAATAGTTCTGCTATAATAATTGACCCATACACATTGATACCACAATACACACAGACACACAAACACACAGTCAGATATTAGGACACACTTTTAATTGTGTGTGCGACCGTGTGTGTGTGTGTGTGTGTGTGTGTGTGTGTGTGTGTGTGTGCGTGCTTGCGCATGTGTGTGTGTGTGTGCGTGTGTGTGTGTGTGTGTGTGTGTGTGTGTGTGTGTGTGTGTGTTGGTGTGTGTGCTTTACCAGGAAGGAAAAGATGCTCCTCTGGGCAGACTCCCATTCGAAGCAGCTGTTAATGTAGGAGCCAATGTTGATTAGGACCATGATGCACCTCTTCACCCGGCTGAAGTTCTGCTGGAGCAACTAAGCACACAGCAACAACAAACATCAACACTGTCTTTAGTTTGCTTGTTTCTCATATCGTGAAGGCATTATTGTAAGTGTAACATACATTTTATGTTATCACAAGAGTAATATACAGGTAACTTTATCACATATATGCAACTTTATCACATTAGTAACATACATGTTTAGAAACTTTTGGATCCTCTTCGATATACTTATTTTCTGCAGGAACTATCGTTTTTAGGGCAGCTTTCACCTGGGGGAAGAGGACAAATAACATATAATGAAGAATTTGAATAAATATGGAATTACAATTCATCATAATTATCATGACTCACAAAATCCGGGAAGATCGGTGCATTTAGTAATAGCAGAAGCTTGGTGAAACTCACAGTGTTGTAGATCACATCAATCTCAAGGTAAACAACGCCCTTCTTGGGTCCTGTTAGCTGTTTATTCTTGAGTACATACCCCTTTTGCACTCCGTTACGGACCTGATGCACAAGCCCAGAAGAATGTATAATACATGATTAGTGTTAGCATTATTAGCTTGGTTAGCATGATTAGCGTAATTAGAATGAATAGCATAATTAGCTTTACAATTTTATTTTAAGGATAACTCCTTGAGATCGACATCTCGTTTTTCGAGGGGAGGGGGTAAGAAAGAAAAATAGATATTTAAAGACAAAATACTTTCTGTAAGACCAAAAACAAAACAAACTCACATATAACAATGGGATGGCTACTTTTCCCAGGAAGTCGGCACTCCGGTCTCGGTCCTCGTCTAGGACGGTCACCTCCAGGACAGCATGGATGTCCTTCACGTTACTGGCGGGAAGGACAGAACAGATGTCCTACTTTAGAATGATATTCCTGCAACAAAATGTTTGCGATACGTGCAAATATCGATGCAAGTATCAGATGTTACAACTTTACAATATGCTAGCTGTGTTATGTTATTTGGGACTAACAATAGTTGTGTGTTTGCTTTTAATACCTACTGTTTCAAATAGTAAGTACATGTCGATGGTAAATAACGGTAAAGGGTTAAATACCACACAGTAGTTGTATCGTTCAAATACCATTTAAATAACCAGTAACATAAAAATACTATGGTTTTCTTTTACATTATACATTCTTCTACATAATGTTGAGCAGAATAAACTCCAAAAAGGGGACTCACAAGGTGAAGACCTTGTTCCACTCAGGGTTGAGGTTTTTGTAAATGGTGTGTGTCTGCAGTCGGTCATTGTTCAACTCAACCACACAGAATGGGTCACTCTTCCCTAGGGAACACCAGTTCATGTTAATACTGTTAAAGTCTTCCTGAGGGAACACCAGTTCATATTAGTACTGATAAAGTCTTCCCAAGGGAACACCAGTTCATAATAGTAATGTTAAAGTATTCCTTATGGAACACCAGTCCATATTAATACAATAACGTCTTCCCTAGGGAACACCAGTTCATATGAATCCAGTTCATATTCATATAATAAAGTCTTCCCTATGGAACACCAGTTCATATTAATACAATAAAGTCTTCCCTATGGAATACCAGTTCATATTAATACAATTAAGTCTTCCCTATGGAACACCAGTTCATATTAATACAATAAAGTCTTCCCTTCGGAACGCCAGTTCATATTAATACTGTTAAAGTATTCCCTATGGAACACCAGTTCATATTAATAGATTCAACTGCGTGCCTGTGTGTGTTTGTGTGTGCGTGCGTGAGTGTGCCCGCGCGTGTGCCTGTGTGTGTGTGTGTGTGTGTGTGTGTGTGTACCTGTTACATCAGCAGCCATCAGTCCTTCAGCTCGTATCACTTTAACCATCACGATCCCGACGTCCCGCACGTTGGAGAAGGACCTCAGGAAGCCCTGAGAAACGGCGCACACGACATTTCAACTCAGTTCCTCTTTCACTTCAACCACCGGTTTTGCTCCATGTCCCTGGTTGTGCACATAGATCAGAATTTTCCTGTGAAAGAGAGAATAATAATTTTGCTATACCTAGTGGAAACATAATTCAGATTGGACACAAAATTAAAGATTGCTAAGGAGGCCCCTCTAAATGAAATAAAACCAAGAGGTATGCCCTAGGTTAACGTATTTTAAATGAAATAAAACCAAGAGGTAGGCCCTAGGTTAACGTCTTTTAAAGTCAATAAAACCAAGAGGTATGTCCTAGGTTAACGTCTTTTAAATTAAATAAAACCAAGAGGTAGGCCCTAGGTTAACGTCTTTCAAATTCAATAAAACCAAGAGGTAGGCCCTAGGTTAACGTCTTTTAAATTCAATAAAACCAAGAGGTAGGCCCTAGGTTAACATCTTTTAAATTCAATAAAACCAAGAGGTAGGCCCTAGGTTAACGTCTTTTAAATTCAATAAAACCAAGAGGTATGCCCTAGGTAAACATCTTTTAAATTAAATAAAACCAAGAGGTAGGCCCTAGGTTAACGTCTTTTTTAAATACAAATTATGTTGGAACCCATAAGGGGTTAGTAGCTGGTTGTTCTATTTTAAAAAGTTTTTGTTAATCGGCAATTAGAATGCATATGTATACTCCTTTAGGAGAGCCTTGTATTACAGCAGCTCAGGCAAAGTACCGGAGACAAGTAATTAGACGTGTTTGCATGATTTTATTTTGTTTTTTCACTTTTTGCAGTTCATTTCTGGATTGCAAAAATACAAGTATATAGCAACTATTCATTGACCTATAACATAGTGAGCTGTAGCTCCACAAGTGCCTCCTCCCACTGATGCTCTAAACCAGTGTTGGCGCACTCATTTATCACAGTGTCATTAGCTTTGCCAAATCACCACAGGTGGGCTCAGCTGTGCACATTTACTGATAGAAAAGGGGAGAGAAGGTGGAACTTGGAAGCCATCCCATGATTTTAATCCCGGTGACGCGTGCATACAGTGCATACAGACCTCACAGGCCGTCAAGTGCATACAGACCTCACAGGCCGCTCTCCAACCCAACTCCCTGGCCTCTTTCTTTGAATTTGTGGCAGGCAGTAATCAGCCACTACTCCCTTTTAACATTGAGCTTTTCAATGAAATGTGCTCTATATTATTTAGAATATGATGTATTTTATCTTCATGGGACCTAGAGAAAGTAGGCAATATGAAATAATAACCAGATAATATGTTTCAAATAAATATTGATTAAAGCATCATAGAACCCTGGCAATGCTTTTATTTAGATACTTTATTTCTATATAATGGAAAAAGGCATGGGGCACTATTGGAGGTTAAGACTTATTCGTATCAACTCTCTCACTATCAATACTGCTACCACTGTGAAATGGACAATGAGATAAAAAGTCTCATGCAATACGATATCCTAGCCTGGTTATATCCAAGTTATAAAGCACCATTTCAGCAAGCTACATGCTAATGTTTTTGTTACAGGCCATTGGGTTTTGTCCTTTTTGATTTGTGAGTCAAGGACACCATCTGGACCCACTCCCCACATGACACGAGGTGTCAGTTGACGCCGCTGCAGAAAACCACATTATCCCAGAACATCTGCTTCACTGGGAAGCACGCACCTGAATTCCTAACCTGCTTGCTGATATAGGGCTAGATGATACGATGTGGCATTGGCAGATAATATTACTACTACAACAACTCAGATATAACTAATAATAACACAAAAAATAGTGATAAATAAAAGATAACAACTATATGACTATTTATACTACTACTACTACTACTACTATTAATAATAGTACCAATAACAATAAGAATTATAATATAATAATAATAATCTCCATCACATCACCATTTGTCATTGTCACCAACTTCTCATTATCATAATCATTAGCACTATCATCATTATCATCAATGTCATCATCAATATCGCTATCATCACTGACATCGCTATCATCAATGTCCTGATCATTATCACTGCCATCACAGTCATACAGGCTTAAGGAAAAATATGAAGACAGTAAATGAATAGTGCAAAATGTTATTATAGCTACAAATATATTTTTATGAAACAAAGGCGTTGCATGTCCAAATGTATTCTTTGTCGCACAGAGATATTTCATATACAGTCTCTGTGACCTTGTCCATATTTAAGAGAAACACAAATTAAAGTGCTAAAGGTCAGCAAATTACATAATCCCAACACACAGACACCCACACAAGCACAAACACACACAAGCACACAGGCACACACAAGTTAGCTGGTGTTCTCAAATCTGAAACATCACAATAAAATACCAACAACAATCTCAATGTTTCTGATGCATCCCTGAGATGACATGTCCATCACTACCTTCGATACAACCTAACCTAACGCTACGACCACAGCCTTGAGGGAGTAAATCCACCCACTGGAGGTCACATGAGATGGGGCAAAAATGTATGGAGAAAAAGGAATTGACTGTATCCCGTATAGTTGAGCCTGAAAATTCTAGACCTCACAAACCAATAATAATAATATATCTTGTTAAGAGGAGGATTCACAGCAGTCGGTTCAGAACTCCCATCATATATATATATTTTTATATATATGAACAAGACCATCATTTATCCAAAAGAACAACATTGTGGTAGCCTACTATGTAAATGTCCCTTCCGTAATAAGACTGCAGCCTAATTGGAGATACTTCTTAGCCAGAAGTTTCTAGGTTTTGCTCTTACCTTGGAAACAGAAACAAAAGGGTTCCTCCTGAGGATTCCGGTGATCTTCCAACTCTAAGGTAGTCCTTGAACAAAGAAGAGCCTCACTAAACACACTGAGACATCCCAACTCCAGAGGAGTGTTCAGAGTGTCCAGTGTCCCCGTTAAAATCCAAATATTTGTGGCTCTCCAGAGGAAGTTGAGTATTTTCCTCTTTAACAGGAAACCCCTGATATGTTCCTTCCTATTCGCTGCTTCAACAATTGCATTCAAGCAACAAAGAACAACAGGGCCACTTCCTGAGTTCTAAGCAAAACATGATTTCACAAAGTGCTCCTCTAAAAAATATGTTGCCATAGCCCAATTTATAATGTAGATCTCAAAGTAGGTAAATGTTAATTATATAAATGAAGGCTTGTTTTAATTTCGAAATTAAAACAAGCATACTAATGGTCATGGTTATGATGTAATATAAAGGTGCAGAGGTTTTTGCAGTATTTCATCAATATTTTAGGAGAGAACGTTTAACTGTGTGTGTGTGTGTGTGTGTGTGTGTGTGTGTGTGTGTGTGTGTGTGTGTGTGTGTGTGTGTGTGTGTG
>JAOPJO010000054.1:2074209-2086940 GCA_027123675.1 Molva macrophthalma | reverse complement strand
CCCACACCCACCACCATCACCCTCTCCACCACCCACAGCCTGTCTGACCACCAGCCAATCAGCTGTCCCGGGGGAGCCTGGGCCAATCCAGGCTGTAATTGCATTTGCTGACCTCGCCGCTGACCCCCAAAGGATGCTGGGAAAATGACATTACTGAGGTGATCTTAAACCTTCAACCCTACAAGCCGCCGGGCGCAAAGGTAGCGGTCAACACGTTAGTGAGTTAGCGTGTGTTAGAGCGTGTTAGCTCTGGAGGACCTACTAGTGCGGACCGGGGTTCCAGAGCTTAACGCCGCTCAGTTGTAACTCCCTCGGCCCGATTGTGGGCCCACTGGACATTTAGCTGGTTATAGTCTCACAAATCAGACTTTAGGTGAATAATCTAAAGTCTGAAAGCAGATAAGCTCAAATCAGGGTGAAAGGAGCATTTTTCTTTAACTTTAATTTGTTTCGACCAATTATGTAACTGGAGGCGGGGATCTGTAAGCACCTAATTGCCGAACACAAACTTGGCCAGCACTGGTAAACTGTAAAAGGTTTCAAATCCACACCATGTAGACTGGCCACTGTAGAAATGCACAGAAGGGGATATAGATCCCATTCTGAAAGCTTCATCCACTACCTGTTCATTCATGAGACGGCACATTAAAATGATATACTGGTCACCTCAGTCATTAGACACTTTAAACACTTCATGTTGCATTCATATGGATTCAGTCGACGACAAACCGGATATCACTTTAGTTGGACGAGAGCAGTAAAATTAGGTGAGGCAGGCAGAAAATACCGCCAACAGTAATGATAGAAGGCACTGCTGTTTTTGCCGTCCTCTGCAACATAATTTGCACCTGGATGTTACGTGGCTCCCTCAAACAAGGGGAAAACATGGGGGGGGAAGCTAATCAATTAGGTTTCAACATGTGTTACTAGAACAAATAAATGTATTTTAAATATTTCATTCCATTCTAGAATTCATTGAAACCACTCTCTCCAATTCACACACACTCAAAGCACCTCATTCGCTTCGCTCCGTCGTGAGATGATGGTGCCATACCTGTGGGTGGGGTCACTCCAGGCACCGTGTTGGTTGTTGAGGATGTTGACGATCTTCTGCCGGAGCTGGTTGGCGGTCACATGGTCTCGGTGCCTGGCGGCAGACATCAGGTGGTCACACGTCCTCTCCTCCTTTCTCCTGTCCAGCGTGTACGCAGAGCAGGTGGACTGGCGGGGAATACAAAATGATACATACGCAATGTATACAACATATTGATGATAGTTCACTTATTCACTTAGTAGTGTTGAGGTTTAGGATGCACACTGTTAGCTTAACCCCAAGAGTGTTTTGTGATATTGTTATTAGCATTCAAGCTTTATTTATAGAGCAGTTCTTGTGCACATTTGCAATACAAAGGGCTTAACAAGGGGAACAACACAACTAGACAAAGAAATACAAATTCAGTTTCACAAAGTAGAGTATATAATTATATAATAATATAACAATAAAGAGAGAATCACAGAGATATATTTGACAGGTAGGTTGGTAGATTTTAACAAAAAAAGACAAACTACTTGATTAGAAGAAAGGTATAAAAAGGTAAGTTTTAAGATTTTGATAAAAAGAATATATTGACAGATTGTGATGTCCTTAGTTCCTCCTCCTCTGTACTTTTACTTTCATGATGCAGTTTGAACATAAAACCCCTCAAATTCAGCTGTTTTTCAAAGGGGGAAAAAACACAGTAGCCTACACCCCGGTGTATGGAGAGGGTTGTAGGATTGGAGGGGGAAATTATTCAGTTGACTTTGAGACATGCAGTAAATCACCGTTCTGAAGGTTAGCCTGCAAGCCTTAATCCCCTGTGAAGCTCACTAGCATTGCCAATATAAATAAATAAATAAACAAATAAATAAATAGTAATATTCATAAAACAATAGTCATCGATCCACAAATACACACTCTGGTAAAAAGGTTTTCACACATTTCCAATTATAATCTATATTTTTATTTGCATGTGGGCTAGCTCAATATGCTAATACTAATATGCTAAACTTGCATTGCAATTATTGATATTAATAGTTTTTATGCAGTGACAAAAAAGCATTTATTTTTTACATTATTTTGTTACGTTAGATATATTTTTTATTTTTGTATATACACGCTTTTCAAAGAACAGTTTTCCAGAGCAGAATTGTAGGTGGTTAAATGTGCTGCGTGGGAGCGCAGTATATTGTCAACTAAAAGCAGATTGCCTCTCTGCCCAGCCCCTGTGGGGGCTCGCCAGCTAATATTCACAATCTAATTTGCTAACAGAAGCTGGAAGCTAATTCAATTTCCTGACTTAAATTTGAATTCTGTCAGATATTATCCCGCAACATATTCCTCATACGGACGATAACTCAATCTCTGCGTGTCATCTCACGTTGGACCACGTGACTCCCCTGACAGATATCAAACGTTATTTATCGTTTTAAGCCGACCGGTGCCCGCGTCCTGACAGCAACTTAATTGTAAAAGTGTCTCATCTTCTTCCTCCTGAAGCGTTGTGAGGGGCGGTGATACAGCGAGTGGGGGGGAGACTGGAGGAGACGGGGAGATGAAGAGGCAAGGTAGATCCCCTCGTCTCCCTCCCTGACCCCCGGGGGGGAGGTCTAGTGACCCCCACATCACGGTGTCTCCTTCAGTTTATCCAGCAGGTCAAGGATCCTTAAAGCTGATAAAAATGCTCCTCCCTAGCTTCACTGTCTCCTGTGTGTTGGCAGCTAACCCACTATAGCTAGCAGTGTGTTAGCAGCTAACATGTTATAGCTAGCAGTTGATGAGCTACAGGGTCGGCTTAGCTCAGGAGCTAGAGTGGGGTGACCTGTAACTGGGAGGTTGCTAGTTCGATCCCTGGCTCCAGCTAACTGAGTGTCAAGGTGTCCCTGAGCAAGACAACTGCTCCTGACGAGCTGGCTGTCGCCTTGCATGGTTGACTCTGACGTTGGTGTGTGAATGTTTGTAAGAACTTTTTTTTTGTAAGTCGCTTTGGTTAATGCGTCTGCTAAATGCCCTAAAATGGAAATGTAAAAGCTATACCTTGTTAGCCGCTTAGCTGTCTGTGTAAGGCGGTATAGCTACTAGTGTGTAAGCAGCTAATGCAGTATAGCTAGTAGTACATTATCTATACTTTGATAGCAGTTAAGACAACCTAGCTAGCAGTGGATTATCTTTAACATATTAGCAGCTAATACTGAATGTGGTAGCGTGTGGTAGCTGAATGGCTCGTCATGATAAGGAAAAGATTATTTGATTCAGATAGGGTGTGACCTATTTGAAATGTCAGCGGCTTATCCTAATGTTATCCTTAGGATAACATTACTTATCCTTACAGAACAGCTTCCAGTGAAAAGTGTTTGAATGTTAGTTTCCAGGGTAGGGATTATATTGCTTTATTAATATGAATAAATATTAAATATTACATTTCTTTAATAGGGATTGTCACGTTAATACATGAATCCTCGTGAGGAGACAGGGAAGGATTAGATGAACACAAAATAATTAGCTTTCTTCTCCCCTAATAGGATTCCTTTAGCGCTTATAATCACAGCAGGGAATCCACCACTGTAGGGCAGATTGTAGACTTCCACATCTTTGATTTGAAATCTGTTTTATATATATTTTTTAGAAACTATTAATCCCTCCATGACTAATAAAGTTTTGTTTTACATGATCTTATCTTGGACATTATACCTCAAACATGATGTGCGTACTCAAACACAATTTGTGTACTTGCACCTCAAACATCAAGAATGTACTGTACATCAAACACCATGTGTGTACTCTTAGCATGTGTATACTTGTACTTTAAACACCATGTGTATACTGTGAACCCGTGTGTACCTCAAACTCTGCGTGTTTATGGACGTCTTCGGCCCTCTGTCTGTTGAGGATGAACTCTGCTTCGTTGGCGACGCGGACGATGTGGTCCTTCATCGCATGGCACAGCAGCCTTCAGAGAGGCGGAGGAGGGGAAGGAGGAGGGAGAGGAGGAGGAGGAGGCGGTATCAGGATGCTGCAACATGGCTGCAGCTGAAAGACGGTGGTGTGGTGGTTGTGGTGGTGGTGTTAATAGTGTGGTGATTGTGGTGATGGTGGTAGTATTGCGGTGGTGGTTAGAGTGTGTTGCTGGTAGTGTGTGTCAGGTTGCTGCATCACTCAGTTGCAGTTGAAAAGTGGTGGAGAGGAACATGGTTTGTCTGTGTTACGTCTCAGGGCCGCAGAGCAGCGACAGCCTCGGCAGCAGCATTAAGGAACCCAGCATCGTTAAGGCATTCAAGCTCATCTGGAACATGCCTGATTGACCCAGCCTCCCCATTGGCTGCCAGGATCGTCAATCCCCCTCCCCCCAACCCCCTCCCGTTGTTGATGACAAGCCAAGTCATGGACCACTAACTCTCGATGCTCCCACCCCCTCCTCACCCTCCTCCCCCACTAGGCCATCCCACATTTAAATTCCAATTGAGTTAATAATGGAAAACATCGGGCTATTCTGTGGAGATGATGTGCCATTTTACACACCATTAGTCCAGCGTGGTTTTAATCAAAGCAATGCTCATCTCGCATTTGATACACACTTTAATTCTCCTATATCCAATAGGAGAGTAGTATTATCCAATAGACAGGGTAGTAATTCTACTCTGGTCCAATATAAATTAGAGTAGTTTGAATCTGGTCCAGTAGGAATAAAGGAATACAAATGAGTGATCCTAGGCTGGTTATAAAAATATAAAGTTTCTTCACAGCAGCTCTTTCAACACTAATCAGTGTTTTCAAAAATAAAGTGCTTGTCATAGAGTGGATGGTTATGTGGTGGATGTTCAGGGTTAGCTAGCTGACTGGAAACCAGTCTTGGTGAGCTAAGCCAGACTTTGGAACTACTGCATGTGCTTGAAGGTACATCCCAGTCCAGCACCAGTACAGGACCAAGTGATCCAACACCTTATCTACTGTCAACAATATATCTTTGCTGGATTCACATCAAATCGACACTCGATGTACACAACAGCCACACTAAATCTTCACTAGATCTGCGCATGAACACCAAGGCCACTTGGGAACATTGTTTTGTCCACACTCACAGACACAGACTCTACTCCAGATTCCCTGGAGTAGAGTCTACTATAGAGTCTACTATAGATGAATATAGACACTTATACTTTATTTTGGATACTTAAAACAAAAGGATGGCTCACTGCACTGTTGGTCAGCAAAGTCTGTGAGCAGCAAAGTTCACCGAACTGCCAAATGGACCAGAAGGGACGACCCTTTGTTTCTCGGCCAACTTGGGCTAGCCTCTAAGGGGATGGGGTTACTGCTGGGGGGACAGGAGGTGTATGAGGAGGGGCTAATGTATGGGCGGGGCTAGTAGAGGCAGTGCCGGGGCTGGGGATTGTAGCCAGGATTCACAGCAGGTCCAGATGGATTAGCAGATGGACCAACCACTTCTTATCTGCTCTAAACTTCTTCCTGCTCTGTTCTACAGGACCTCCTGCTTTATTCAAAACTACTTCTGATCTGCTCTTAGCTACTTCGTGATCTGCTCTATACCACTTTCTGCTTAGCTCTATAATACTTCCTGCTCTGCTCTAAACTACTTCCTAGTCTGCTCTAAACTAGTTCCTGCTCTGCTCTAAACTACTTCCAGATCTGCTCTTAAATACTTCCTGCGTTGCCCCAAACAACTTCCTGGATACACCCTCAGAAAGAAGAAGGAATATATACCGTATATATGAGAGAGATAAAACTGGGATGGATGGAAGGAATGATGGAACGGAACGGGAAGGCACAAACAGACAGACAGACAGACAGACAGACAGACATATAGATAGACACGTACCGTCCCTCATTGATGAGCTCGATGAAGGCCAGTCCAGCGTTCTTCTGGATGGAGTTCTGCCACTCCTGAAATGGGAAGTGAGAGGTTGTGTTTCCTGCTGTCCTCATTGTCTGTGGTAAACACCACAGACGGTCACAAGGCATACACCACATCTTATTAGATATTCGTGTTACACTGTTTCAACTGTGGCATGACAAAACCTCCCCAAAGAACACCAATTAATAGCACGGTACTTAAATAAACACTTATTTTCTAATTTATCCGGAGGCAGTAACAATAACAAAAGACCCACCAATATCACCACCACATGTATGTTACTGCTGAACAAATAGCGTCTCTATACTCGCCAAGCTTAACGATTAAGAAGAAACACATGTGCCATCACACGGCAACCCCTCCAGTGGTTTGGAGAACATTTTATGGCTTGTAATTCAAGTAGGTACAGAAAACCTATAGTTCATGCATCCGTTGGGGGGGGGGGGGTTGTGGCTTTTAAAGAATGAAACCCTGCACTGCATGTGTGAGTGTCCCCCCCACTCTCTCCCCACCTTCACTCCCCTCCTCTGAGAACATATCTGTAAACACAGCAGAGATGTAATTGAGGGTTGAAAGCAGATCCTCTTCCTAAAATACAGTCATTTCCTCTCGTTCCTCCGTCCTGTACAGTGACAAATGACTATAGATGAGAGAGACGTGGAGAGAGCAGGGAGTGAGAAAGAAGGGAAGGGAGAAGGGAGGGTGAGAGAGGAGGGAGGAGTGAGGTGGAGGGAGGGCGAGATTAAAGGAGAGAGAAAGATCGAAAGAGAGAGAGAAAGGGGGAGAGGCAGAGATAAAGCGATACAGAGAGAGAGAGAGTGATAGGAGTTGGAGAGGTAGAGAGAGAGAGAGAGTGAAGGGGGAGAGAATAAGGAGAGATGGAGGGAGAGATAAGGAGGGGAAGGAGAGAGGAAGTTAGAGAGGGAGTGAAGGGGGATAGAATAATGAGAGAGGGAAGAAAGAAAGAGGCTAGAGAGAGAGGTGGGAGGAAAGAGAGAGAGACAGAAAAAGAGAGGGGAGGGCAAAGGAGAGAGGGGGGGGGGGAGAAAGGGAGCGGCCCCCCAGGGATCAGACACCAGTGTTTCTCACAACAGGCTCTGGAATAGATTAAAAAGACGTTTAAAAGTGAGCGTTGGCTTTGGGATTGCCTTACTTCTCCTCCTCCTCTCCTCCTGCTCCTCCTCACTCTCCTACTCCTCTCTCTCTCATGATTCTCTCCTCTTCACTCTCCTCCTCATTTTTCCTCCTCTACTTCCCAACCTTCTCCTTCTCATCTGGAGGAGGAGGACACAGTAAAAGTGAAAAGTGATACTGGAGTTGACCGCGGCAAGGTGTTCGCCGAGGTGTCCCTGAGCAAGACACCTCACCCTATCCGCTCCCAACGCGCTGGCTGTAGCCTTGCATGGCTGGCACCACCGTCTGTGTATCAATGTATAAATGTGTTAACGACCGCTAGATAGACAGACGGATGGATGGCATGTAACCCCAGATAGTTCCCGACTGCATATTTTACACGTCACCCAGGGAATCAGACATGGGGACGGCCTCATTGTGTTCTGTCTCTGTTTGTGTTTTCCATTCTATTGTCATAACACCCGAGAGAAAGAGAGAGAGAGAGAGAGAGAGAGAGACAACTCATCTGGATCACAAATGTTCCCCCCCTACCCTCTTGGGAGAAGCAGAGGAGCCGGTTCTAGACAGGCATCATGTGGAGCCTTCGCGACCCGGCCTTGGGCCCCCGAATATGTGTGCATGTGGAAGTGTGTACGAGGAACGAGGACAAGAGAGAGGGGGGCAGTGCCAGGATAATGACAGCTAGGCCGTCGGGGAGGGCGATGACATCACACCCCCCCCCCCCTCGGTACCCCCTTAGAGTTCACTGACGTTACGACTCTGGTCCTTTTTTTCTCTATCCACCATGAGGGCAGAGCCGCCCTGGGGGATCTCCTGCCATCCCCAGGGTTTAAGAGGAGCCCTTTGTTGCTCATTTGAGGAAACGTGAGCTGACTCTTAATACAAACCATGCTAATGCGGCGTCGCAGCTATGGTCATGGGAACTTTGGTTGGCTAAGCTTATCGAGCTAGCTCAGGGCCGTCTAGCTGACATCGCGCTGCAGGTTTGACGATTCAGTGGTCCATGAGCAAGGCACCAAAACAAGATGGTTGTTGCCTTGCAATGTTGACTCCTCCGTTGGTGTGTGAAAGCATGTGAAGCAGAGGGCTCTGGAATGAGGGAGCCGGCTTCAGAGGTTAGGACAATGCTATATGTTATACACTGTCCATCGATGACTACAAATACACCTTTAAAATCCCTCCCTCTAACCTGGAAAAATAGAATGTGTTGGGCAATGGATAGTTGTTTCCACATGGGTAATGGTACCGACCTTTCAGAAAAGCACTTTTGAAACACACATGACAAGGCGTTTCGGAGAAAACGTAGCTTTAGCGCAGTTAGCCTTAAGCATACTCTCCCCCCTTCCCACTTTCATCTTTATGGAGGTTCAGCATGTCTCAGGCGTCGGAACCCTACCTGTCAGAGGACGATAGAAAGGTCTGTCTGGGCTCTTAACTGCAGCTCCGCTCTCAGCTCGGGAGCCGGGGAGACGGGTAGACGGAGAGACAGAGAACCAGGGAGCGAAGTCTGTACATCTGGAGAGCTTCCATCACTAAAGTCCTATGGCTCCACACTGGACCCCCACACCCCTTTCCCTCCCTGGGGTAAGCTGTTACAAAGAACAGAACTGTCTGACCTTTCTACTGGCGGACCGCTGGGAAGGGATACACACATACACACTTCTACAAATCTATACTTACCCACCCCTAACCTAATACCTTAACTAAACCCTCTCTAACATTATACCTAAACATACTCTAACCTAACACCTAAACTTAACCATCTCTAACCTACTAATTTAACTTAACCAATTGTAACCTAACAGCTAAACTCAATCCAATACCTAAACTTGACCATCCCCAGTGCATCATGGAAACTAATCCATTGAAGCATCGTGGTCTGCAGTCACATTAACGTGATGGCTGAGATTAGTATGTGAAATCCAGGCAAAAACGGCAGATCATTAGTACTAATTTATTCATAGAAGTGACGGGGCTGAGATTGGAGCAGGGTTAAAGGTCAAATAAGCTCTCTCTGCTGTCTCTGAGCATTAATGTTAAGAAATGCAAGCGAGGGACGCTAGCGGTGCCATTTCACCACCATGTCAGTGGAGACTCGCGCTGTTAGCTGAGGACGCTAATCAGAGCAGATCATCAGACCCCCAGTCTGGCGCCTCTCATGATCAGATCATAGCTGAAGATAATATCAGACCATGTTATTAAAGTTCACATGCCTCCCATGTTATGGGAGGCAGTGTAGTGTTTGAGGCCAAGGTTTCCAATTCCCATTCGAAGGTACTGGGTTTGATCCCGCAATGTCTGCAGTCCACCCGTAAGAATCTTTTCATCCCTGTTTATTCAACCGTTTATACATTAGTCTACTTTCTTCTGTTGTTGTTTCTATTGAAGCTAGCCTTGCAGGTCGAGTATAAATGTATGCCTTTCCCTTTGAGTTCTGGAAGGTTCTGGGGGGAACCAGCGGGACCAGATGAGAAAGAAAGACAGAGAGAGAGAATAATGTCTTCCTGATGGGGCTCCTGAGAAGATAGATGGAGCGACAGAAGGTATGTTAAATGTCTTTCCTATAGTAACTGCTACATGGGGGCGCTGGCCTCTCTGGCAACAAGGGCTTAGGTAGAGATTCTGGGGGTCAGACGCAGGGTGATCAGTCACCGGAGCTCCGCACCAGGCACCAGGGACGACCCACTGAGAGGGGCTAGAGATTAAGGTCCCTCTCTGGGGGAAGTGGTGGAGGCGGAGGAGGTAGGGAGGAGGAAGAGGAGGAGGTAGTGGAGGAGGAAAAGGAAGTAGGGGTTGGAGGCGGAGGTTGTGTCTGTGGTCGTGGTGGAGGATGTGGAGGTGGAGGAGGGGTTAGTCGAGGAGGATGATGACTTTTAGGAGAAGGTAGAGGAAGAGGTGGAGGAAGGAGAGAAAGCTGAGGAGGAATGGTAGAACTTAAGTATGACCCAGATTCTGGTTAATTAAAAGATTGGATGAGGATCGCTATCCTATGTCTGAAGATACATACACTAGAGTGATGATATGATGATGGCATTTATGTGCCATAACCCTGCAGCATCATAAAGGTTATACAAGAGAAGATTGATAAGAAGGTTGATAAAAAAGGAGAGGAGGAAAGAGGGAAAGCAAAAGAGGAAGAGAAGTAGGGAGAGAGGAAGAGGTAGAGAGTAAGTGTGATGGAGAGGGTAAAGACAGGGAGAGTGGGGTGTTGAGAATAGCAGGCTGACCTGAGAGCAAAGCAGCATCACCAGCTCTACCACCGACGTACTGGACTTCATACACACCAGCCCTGGAGGGAGTGAGGGAGGGGTAGACAGAGAGAGAGAAAAACGGTTAAATATACACTAGATCTGAAGAAAGGTTAGATGTTCACTAAACCTGAGAGGGACGGACGGACAGACAGACAGACAGACAGACAGTCAGACAGACAGACAGACAGACAGACAGACAGACAGACAGACAGACAGACAGACAGACAGAAATGGAGAGACAGAGAGAGGAAATGACATGGTTGATTATGGTTCATCGTCACATGACTTCAAGCTGACTGGATGCGCTGTGTTTAATGGCAGAACCTTTTACCATCTAAACAAACTGACACCTCCAATTAGCTGCTAATTCCAGTGTGACTGTGATGAATATCAATAAAGTTGTCACCCCAAGGGTAGATATCGGAAACAAGATTATCAACATCTTCCCACCATCTCTTTCTCACGCGCGTTAACAGACTATCTCTCACACACCATCCATAGTTCATAGTTTCTACCTCACTATGCCACACACACCCACCCCTATCTCTAATCGTTGCCTCTTTACAGCTAGCATCATGCTAGCAGCACCATGCTAATAAGCTAGCGCAATAACAATTTCCTAGCATCCTACCCCGCAATGTTAATGTAATGTTTATGTTATGTTTAATATAAGCAGTACATACATACAGGCACTCAGAGAGACAGGTTAACAAGGCTGGCATAAAGACAACAGACAGGCAGACAGACAGGATCAGCATGGTGTGTCCTATAGATTTTTATCCTGTAGGTCGATATTAACAAAAGACATTGATCAGCACTGACTGCTATCGACAGAGAGAGGACGTGATGGTCAATTTAACCGGCACACTGTAGCTACACACACAGACACACACACACACACACACACACACACAAACACAGACACAAACACTATTGTGCCCTAATATACACATACTTATAATCTAGTGTTGCAAAGTTGCATCAGCCGTTTCTATTGCATGATGATAATTCTGAAGACAAAAGAAAATGAAGATGATGACATTTTAAGTTCATATTTAATCAAATGCTATGCAAATTAAACGGTGTTCCTTTCAATGAGGGAATAGTGAAAGTTTAATTATTTAATCACAGTCACTCTGAGTATCTGTTCAGTTGAGTAGTATCTAGGAAGATGAAGATGAAGATGAATTAATTGCATGATCACAGGAAAGAAAAGGGGAAATACAAATTCTAAGAAGCATTAAAGTGCACAAACATGCACACACATATGTCACAAATGACAAGTGCAGGCAGACAGTCCTTTTTCAGTAAAAATAATTGATGCATTGTTACCAGAAGATAAATTTAATGTTTCAACCTGGAACACAAGCTTGAATAATTAAAAGATAATTATATCATATTTATTGAAATCCTCACTCATCCCCTCCACCTTGTATTATCTTTTAATAATTCAATCAATAACCACTTTAATTCGCCTGGTTCATATTTGGAGAACAGATATTTTATTCAATACTCAATACTACTATATCGAAGACAGAAAGTAGGTTGAAACAGAGGTAAGACACAGAGCATATAGGACCACAGGTGGGAATCGAACCTGCGGCCCCAACGTGGTTAGCACACTAGCAAGTTGAGTCACCAATTCAACGCATTTTCAACGCTTCTCCAAACAACTGTATGCAACCAGTGCGCCGCATTAAGAAGAACAAGAAGAAGAAGATGTAAAAGATATATATTTACGAGCATCGTAAAATGACAGAGACTTCGAGTCTGTCCACAGGACACATGACACCTTCTTGACCTCTCGGAGCGCGACCCCTGCGTCACCCTCCGTCCTGGGCCCCCCGATTGGTTGTAAATACACAGAAAGGATGTGACCTCGCTGTTGTACCCTGAGTGCCACCGCCGCTGACCACCCACAACGCCCCCCCCCCCCCGCCTCCTCCTTGTTACCATGACGACACGACACGCCGGGGCCATAAGTCAGTGTGTGGCGGGTGACACGCTGTCGAGTGGCGGCGTGCGTTGCTGCGATAACTAAACGCTATCGCTTTAACCGCCGCCGTCCGGTACACAAGCCGAGGGATTACGGTACGGGGGGGGCCGGATGAGGCGTTTTTGGGGGAGGGGTTGGGGTAGGGTGAGGGACGAATGGGATAGTTCGCTTGCCACAACCGACCCCAGTGTTCTCAACGCGATCCAATGGAACCCCAAGTGCACAACAACTCTGAGGGGGCACTCGACATGAGGGCAGCGGGTTGACTGCATGGCGCGGGGGGGGAACGGGAGAGAGGGCCATAGGGGGACAGGGGGTCACGACCCTGGGGCGCTCCACAGAGTGATGGATGAGAGAGTGATTACTGGTAAATGGAGCGCCTCTTACTCTGCTGCTCGAGTCTCACCCCCAGAGCCTGGGAAGGAGAAAGGAGGGGGG
>JAOPJO010000054.1:2011435-2023430 GCA_027123675.1 Molva macrophthalma | reverse complement strand
AGAGAGAGAGAGAGAGAGAGAGAGAGAGAGAGAGAGAGAGAGAGAGAGAGAGAGAGAGAGAGAGAGAAAAAAAAAGTGATGGACAACAGAAATCCATAATGTACTTATTACGTTATTAAGGGTTATCTCGGTGTCCATTAAGCAGCAGAAAATGATGTTCCCTGAAATCCATTGAATTCTCTGTCTATTGAATTCCTCCTATTCCTTCAAGCCGATTTAATGTGCAGTCTTTTTTTCCCCACTTGGCTACATGACCAATTACAGTATGCTTATGTGGCCAAGACAGGTCATTCACATTATGGCGATTGTGCCTATTTAAGGAGTTTCTACACAAAAAGGTGAGGCTGTGGTTGAGTGTGCTGCTGTACACAGCAGGTAGCCAAGAAGAAAGCCTAGGTTTGGTTTTCCTCACATCGACACAGCAATATTATGTTAGAAGTGCAACGTGTGTCCAACACATTGCCGTCACAGGTTGTCAAACAAGTCGAACGAGGGCGAACAGCTCATTCTGAACTTAGCTTTAGAGAGCTTTTCTCTAAAATAACACTTACACCCTGTGGCTTTAGAGTTATTTTCTTGTGCTCTCTCACCTAGAAGTCATTATCAAAAAATCCACACATTTTTTGAGTGGATTTTACTTTTCTTATGGAGGGCTAAGAAGAGAGGAAGGGTAGAGGGTAAAAAGAGAGGGAATGACACAGTAGCAGGCATCGGAATCAAACCTGGATCTCCTTGTATCTATTTATCAGAGAACCACAGAAATGCACTTCTCCTCTTTTATTCAGCAATTTACAACATGTCTCCAAACTCCCTCCCTGAAGGAGAATATCTAAAACACTGAATCTTATTTCACTTCGTCTTTTCATCTGATTAACTTGTCAACAACCTTGTGCACCTGAGCGGCCTAAATTGATTGTAAATCTAAAATTAAGATTTTAGATTTCACTAGGTGGGCAAAGACACCTTTGCTTCCAGCGGTCAAAGCTGTTAACTGTCTGTCACTCAACATCACAGCCGCGTCATCGCCGGGTGATTTCCTTTCAGAGTCCTCGTTTACCAGCTAATTAAAACTAAGAGGCGAGGCCTCCGCAGCAATCTGCCTATGCAAATATTGAGCTCTCTCTATTCAGGTCAGGTTATTCTGGATCCCACTCATCTTACTTCTGCTGTCCCTCTCTCTCCCCCTCCCCGGGCACTTAGCTCTGACAAAACCATATTCAAATCTCCTTCTTTGAACCAGAAGAAGAAACAGCCCGCAACTCCCAGGAGAAATCTGTGTTCAAGTGATAAAACCCTTTTTTTTATGTTTCTGCCGGGTGATTTATGATGCGGTTTCTCTTTTATTTTATCCTTTCTCACAATGCGAACCGTCCTTCTAGAACGATCCGGAAATCGTCTGGGTCGGTTGGACCCGGTGGTCGTAAACATCAGAAACCAGAAGCGGCAGCCATGACGCCGATCGTGACGGTGGAGAGGAAGAGGAAGGCCGCTTACATCACTGGTGTTGACGTGCCACGCCATGTCGCCGTAGGAGACAAGCTGGCCATTGACGTAGCAACGGATCTCGCTGTTCCGCCAGCGGTTGTAGACGTGGACCGCACTGATCATGTACCACTGAGGAGGAGAGAAGAGGATAAGATAAGAAGAGATACGCTTTATTAATAGCAGACGGCCACACACATAGCCTCAGCTACAAGTCAATTCATAATTTCCATGAGCACCATGTATTCAAAAGAGAGAGGCAGACGGAGAGAGAGATATGAAGAAAACAGAGAGAGAGTTATAGGAGTTACAGACATAATGCTACACAAAAACACATGGGGGATAGTAAAGTATATTAATTAGTCTATTTAGTAGACAATTTTATCCAAAGAGACTCACAGCATCATCGGGTTATCTTGCTCAACAATTGCCTACAGGTCAGACTGCAGACAATGGGGTTTGAACCCAGAACTTTTCAGCTTGAAGTCAAACATCCTAACCACTCTACTATCCTGCCAAATAGTCTTGCTATGGGTCTTCATCAACTACCAGGTAAAAGATGTTGCATGTCCTCAGTCTAGTGATAATCATCTTTGAGCAAACCACCTAGCCGACAACTCTATCCTAATGATTTGTATTCACTGCAGGTCACTCGGGACAGACGAGTCTACTACATGATTAAATAGTAAACAAAAACGCTTTACCTTTCCCTAGGAATTAGCTGCTAGGAAATATCTAATATTAAAGTACACCGATGATGATTACCTCTTGAAGAATCTTAACCACAGACCTAATAAAAAAAAGTGTTTAACAACGGGCAGAGATGGGACAGGGGGGACATGCCCATTCACAACAACAATCAACAGGTAGCAGTACTAGCACCGTGCTTACCTTCCGGGGCTGAAAGTCATTCATGGTCAGGTACCTCAGAAGGTAGCAGTGCTAGCACCGTGCTTACCTTCCGGGGCTGAAAGTCATTCATGGTCGGGTACCTCAGAAGGTAGCAGTACTAGCACCGTGCTTACCTTCCGGGGCTGAAAGTCGTACTTGACACAGTGTTGGAACCCCTTCCCTTTAGACTTGAGCGACGTGACGATCAGACAGTTGCCCACAAAGTGCGCTGAGTAGCCCACCCCCTTGTTGGTGCGGAAGCTGTGGACGGAGACGTGTGGATGTTGGATTATGTGATGCAAAGTGACAGAGCCTCTGGATCAACTTGTCAAGAGGCAGCGGTTCTATATTCATCAATGCTACGTGGCTTAAGGTACTTTTTTGTTGCGCGTCGGTAAGATTGATACACGCTTACATATAAATTGACTGTCACTTTGTTTTGCTTCCTTGGTGTTGACTGATGGACAAGGACGTTCCTGATGGCTCTGCATGAATATATTTAAATTATACACATATTGGCATCAAGAGTGGAAACATCCACGGCTGTAATTTAATGTCCGAGAGCTGGCTTTCAGTGGGATAAGAGACATGCTCTGATGACAGACAGACAGACAGACAGACAGACAGACAGACAGACAGATGGAAATGGAGGAGAGGGACAGAGGACAGAGGACAGAGGAGAGGGGGAGAAGAATGAGAGAAAGAGACAGCAAGGGAAAGAGACTTGAAAGACAGAAATGGGGGAGAGGGAAGGAGGGAGAGATGGGGGGGGACTAGCAAAATTCTCTTTCTTTAAAAATCACTTTTTTTCTTACAGGCCCTGGCACTGGGCCTCGTCTCGTCGATGTTTGGCAGGACTCAAACGGAATTAGCCTGCTACATCAGGAACGCTTCTTGAGCCTGTCACCACGGTGACTGGGCAATGGTGGACCATGAAGTTTAACAACATCACAGGTACCTTTGTAATGCAAACTCAGAACAAAGGAGGAGGAAGAGGAGGATAAGGAGGAGCAGGAGGAGCAGGGGTATGACTCACCAGTAGAGGTAGGGCTTGTCTCCGTCGCTGGTGATGCTGCTGAGTGGATCCATCCTGAACCAGGTGCTGAGGGTGAAGCCACTCTGATATGGCCACCTGGCGATAGGAGGCAACGCTATGGCCTGGAGGAAAACAGTATGAGATTATTACATTAAACAATATTGTTCAGCCCTATCATGCTGTTACTATCTTGTTTTAAACAGTTAACCTGAATAGAATAGCTCTATATCTGTCAGCGTTATATCTGTCAGGTTATCTGTTTTTGTTTAAACAAGGCTAGTTTAGCAAGGGTGGTACCAAGCCAAAACAGTTTAATTAGCACACGGCTGTAAATGGTTAACATTCACACCAAAAACACCAAGTTAACGGTAATTTAATGTTGTTCAATATTTGAACAACAAGCAAACCTCTACAAACATTTCATGAGTGGACTTTTCCGAGAAACTCATCTTGAATAATCCAACATTTGTAAAAAAAAAGCCATTGTTCAAAGATTTTCAGATATTAACATAGTACTTTCTGTTAAATGATTTCACAACTCTAAAATGCTTCCAACAGATTATTATGTCATGAACAATGACAACCATTGTCTCTATTAAAAAGTTGGATTAAAAAAGTAATTAAATGTACAGCTTCTCTGACCAAGTTTTCTCTCTGCAAAGGTTGCTTTCGCCGAGAGCAACCTCCGCAGAGAAAATACTACTTTGTGCGGTAGGACTCAAATTTAATTCCTCACTTCCACTACAAGACAAGATGATTGAAATGAGCTGCCAAAGAAAGTCGTTTCCCCACCAAAGTATTTTTGCAATAGAAAAATTACACTGCAGTCTTCATTAAACATAAAAGACATAATTCTTTCAATTGTGGAAGCAGAACATGACCTTTTCTGATGCTATTACTTATATAATCATTTTTTCAGGGGTCTTTGTGATAAAGAAAGGTTGTAATTTGTATCCAGAACAGAACAGACATTTCCAATGTGCGTTTTTTGGCCCTGTGTTAAATTAACTGGAATTCACTTCAACACAAAGCTAATGCTTCGGACATGGCTCAAGCAAGGTGCCACACCGTGCCACCATACTGTAAGTGGAAGTGAGTCCGAAAAAGCACCTAAGAAAAGGGACTTACAGCAGCTCTGTGTCCTGGGAAGCTGAAGAAAGTGTCCGGACCAGCTATCTGGGGCTCCGTGTTTAGACTCAACACAGACAGGAGCTTCACTGCATGCCTGGGCTGTAACACACACACACAGGTGATAACACACTCTGAGATTTAAAAACACCATAGAATATAATGGGAGCAATGCAATATATCTTTCTGGGAAGGAGGGGGGTGGAGGAGACAGAGAGAGAGACAGAGAGAGAGACAGAGAGAGAGACAGAGAGAGAGCGTAAGCGAGAGAGAGCTAGACATGCAGTGGAAGAGAGAAAGCGAGCGATAGACAAAGGTATAGATGGGATACATAAAGTAAAATTCAAATAGTACTGGAAAAAAAAAGGAAGGAGAGAGATTAAGTACTGGTTATGATCTCCTACACTAACATCACATGGGAACACAGGAAGGCAACAGGAAAGCAGGAAGGCAACAACAAAAGGGATGTACAGGTGGTTGGTTAATGAGTGGCTTGGTTGATTGGTGGGTAGTCTCACAAATCATAGTTTAGATTAATAACTAAAGTCTGATGGCAGACAAGCTCAAATCTCGGGGAACGGTTTGTTCCACCTTCTTTCCCTGCATATTTGTTTTGACCAATCTAGTGGCTGGAGGCGGGGAATTTGTAAGCGTGTTATTGGTGGACACAAACTCTGCATTAAACTGTAAAGAACTGTTGTAAATGTTCCAAAGATATTCCTGTTGCGTGCGATAACACAGCGGGACTGCTGCTGGATCCCTGGTTAGTGGGTGGGTGTTTTGGTGAGTGGTGGATGCGTGGGTGGTTCATTGGGGTGGTCGGAGGATTTGTGGGCGAGCACGGAGGCCGGTGTGCTCGGCCAGGAGATGGGTTCCCTGGGGAGACTCACCCAGATGCCTCCCTCCTCCCCGCGGAGCAGCGTGAGGAGCAGCTTCAGCTCCCCCACCGCGATGCTGTAGCTGGCCAGCACACTCACCAGCTCCACCAGCAGCTCTATACACACATAGAGAACACACACACACACACACAGACACATAGAGAACACACACTCACACACACACACATATAGAGAACAGACACAGACACACGCACAGATCATAGACACACAGACCCAGAGAATACATACACACACACACACACACACACACACACACACACACACATATATAGAGAATACACACAGATATCATAGACAAACACACACACACACACACACACACACACATACATATAGAGAATACACACGCATGCACACACACACACACACGCAAGAGAGAACACACACACACACACGCAAGAGAGAACACACACACACACAGACAGTGAGTTAGTAAAGTGAAAGGCCTATAGAGTGTCTAGTCAAGTTTTATTTTTCTGATAAAGGAAGGATCCTCTTGCTCTCCCTTAGCAGCTCCACAGCCCTCGTCATCCTCACCCAGCTGGTAATGAACTGTCACTTTGCGCACCTCACCACTCTAAATCCTATTATACTTATCATCACCCATACACTCCGCGCCGCGACCAGACACACAGAAACCCACCGGTGCGTCACAGAGTCAAGAGGTGGAACATTTGTGGAGAGAGAAATACATTCTGAAAAACATGCTTTTGATTCACGGTCATAAATGTATGTTAAAAAATAAGTACCCCAGGAGAACTGTGTGAGACAGAAAACAAGCACTGTGGCTTTAGCAGATTACTAAACAAAGTAGTAACAGCATTAGTAAATACTAAGAATAATACTCAATAATTGTATTACCATACTAAAGCAATGGAATAACCACAGTATGAGAACCCTAAACCAAAGTAGCAACATTATTAGTAAACACTAAGAATAATACAAATATCAGAATACTAAAACAATGGAATAACTGCAGTATCAGAACACTAAACCAAAGTAGTAACATTATTAGTAAATACTAAGAATAATAATATAAATACTAATATTAGAATACTAAAACAATGGAATAACTGCAGTACTAGAATACTAAACCAAAGTAGATTTGAATACCAAGTATTAACTGTAGCATGATAATAATTAACCAATGGATTAACTGTAGTATGATGATCCTTAACCAATGGAATAATTATAGCATTCAAACATTGAACCTAAGAACTGTGACTCGAATACATTATTAGCAAATCAATTCACTAAACATCGAATAAATGAAGCTAGAACTTGGACTACTTCAATTAACTTTAATGTATTTCAAAGTAGCAGGTATCCCACAATACCTGCTGTAGTTAATTTCTCCTCATGTGTGTTTATTAAAATGAATCCGTAGCTGTGATTTTCTGTCAACATTGATCATCGTCCAGACCACTCACACAAGAACCATCAACACAGCAGAAATACAGTGTAACCTAACTTTTTCATCAAACATTCTGAACCAATTACCACATTTACATTTTCATTCAGTATTCGATTGTTCGGGGAGAGCTAAGGAAACTGGGATCAAAGTGTTTTCTTTTCTCATTTGTGAAAAAAGTTGCAGGATGTCAAGGTGCGTCCCTGTGTGAATACGTTTCTGGTTTTAAATTACTTTTAATCCAAATGGGGAATAAACCAAACCATTTTCATCAAAGCAGAGTACAATATTACCTCCTCCTGACTGTACTTACTTTAATTGGCATGGATCATAATGGATTCAATTACTTCATCCATTATGGTAAATATTCCCTGACGGGATTTACAACAATAAGAAAATGAAAGCAAGAAAGAAAAATATACAGAAAGAGAGAGAGAAAGAACGAACAAAATAATGAACAAAGTAACTACTAAAAGAACATCAAGAAAGAATGAAAGAAATATAAATAAATCCATGTTCCAAAAGGTTATTTTGTTAACTGAAAACGGTAGTTCTTATGTGTCTTATTATTTCCTGCACCCGTTTCAGAACTACTGAAGATGAAAAACAGTAAAGCGTTAATCGTATTACTTTATCTCTGCTTCATAATGAAAGCCGGTAAATGGACATTACTATAATAACATGAGCATTACATTTTGACTTCCATTCTCTCTTAAATATATAACAATAACATATATTACCCCGGAGGAAGCGTTTTTTGGGTATATCGGTAGTCAGAATCTTGCTCTCTTCCCCTCTTTTCTCTCTGTCTCTTTATAAATCTCAACATTTACCTATGAAACACCTTTAATTTAGCAGAAAAATATGGTGTGTGTTTTGAATCTTGGATTATTTCCACTGTGAAAACCACGGATATTCTAACATGGATGTGGATGGATGGAACCTACAACAATATGGTTGTTGAATTTGGAATATACGGAAGTTCCCTCGAATGGAATTACTCAAGTTAAGTTCAAAGCCTTTGAAAAGATTCTCCCAATACGGTATGTCTTCTCTAAACTTTGGCTCTCTCCATTTAATCAGTGTAGTAAAAGCTGAAGTGTTTGGATAAGTACTCAGTACCATCCGATACTTTCAGCTTTAAAAGGCGCCTAGTTTACCCTCAGCTGTTAATGTTGGGTCAGAATCTACCCTTTAGTGACATCACAAATGGAAGTGTCCAGCCAAATGTATGATTGATAAAAACCTAGATCAGCCAACCAGTTGGTACAGTCCACCGGGTAGGATGGCTGGATGGATCTATCCATTATGCATCTCTCTCTAGACACGTCCACTTCCCATTTGTGACGGGTTGACACGGAAATGGCTCGTAACGGCAGACTAGTCCAAGTCTATCCTTCTACAGCCTAGTTCCGGGAAATAGTTTGACTAACTCACTTCTATCACCCAAACTTTCTTCGACTGTGGATAATGTTTACACGTGTTCGTCACATCTACAGTCCCACTGCTCTGATCGTGCATGTAGACCTATATCTGTATATATTCCCTGTTGACGTTTCAATTTGGATCTCTTTTTGATTATTCTACACTGTGCTGTATACTTAGTCCGGGACCAATAAACAAACGCCGCTGCGCACCTGCGATGACGTCGTCGACGGCGGTCACGGTGAGCAGCAGGTGCCGTACGAGGCCCGCCTGTGTGCAGGCGTGCATGTTGCGCAGGCTCCTGCGCAACATGGCGGTGAACGTGGCCCACACCTGGGCCTGGGTGGGGGCGGGGCAGCGCTGCAGCAGGTCCAGCATGCACAGCACGCCGTCTGGCTCCTGGATCAGGTGGTTTGTCTCCAGGTCAAACTCACCCCCCACCAACTAGGGGAGACATGAGGGAGAGGGGTGGGAGAGAGAGTCAGGGAGAGGGAGCAAAGGACGCATGAGGTCAGAAAGGAGAGGGGGAGAGAAGGATCGATGGAGAGAGAAAGGGAGGGAGAGGGGGAGAGAAGGATGAATGAAGAGAGAAGGATGAATGAGAGAAAGAAGAGAGAAAAAAGAGAGAGCGAGAGAGAGAGAAAAAAGAGAGAGAGAGAGAGAACCATCAGAAAACTTCAGATTCGATTTAAAGCACCCCCCTTAAACTGAAGGTGTGTTTGGTATCTCCAGCAGGGTGGGATGGGTGGGCGGGGCCAAGGAACCGACCTGTAGACCCACCACTGCAACCGCCAACTCTTCATACTCCTAAGCCATCGCTGCCATGTTGAGTGCAGAAAGCAACAAGCCACCATCTGCTTCTCAGAGCTCAACAGGCATGAAATTGCTCCTCTCTCTTAAATGTCTACCGTGGTGAGGGAGGGGGAGGTTGGGGGAGGTCGAGGGGTGCGGGGTGGCTGGAGGTGGATTGAGGCAACACGGGGGCCTTATTACAGTGACTGATGGGCTGTAACGAGGAGGATGAGGAGAGTACTACGCGTTAATGGTGGGGATTTAATTCAAACTTTCCGCTATGAAGACGAAAGGGCGGCTGAATGGGTGGAGTAGAAAGGAGCTGAGAATAAGCTGAATACGTTTAATTTGATTTAGTCTGCATTTCATTCTATCTTTGTTTAACCAAGCGAGTCCCGTATTAAGGAAGGATCTCTTTTTTCCAAGGAAGAGCCAACCAAGAAAGTCCCAGAATAGTTTACATGACAACATTGCTTCACACATGAAACCGGGTATCAACTTAAATAAATACTTAAAATAAAAACTTAAAATACCTGCAATGTCAATCACACAGAGCCTTCCAGGGCCTGCTGAGATGGTTAACACAGAACCAATGGTCTCCACTTACATTATTTGCATATATCTGCATTCATTTTGTTGTGCGACGTGGACAGAGATGAGATATGAAAGTGCTTTAAACAGTACACACTTACTAGATGATGATGATGATGATGATGATGATGATGATGATGATGATGATGATGATGATGGTGATGGTGTGTGGTTTGGCAGTGATTGAGGAGGAGTGTTGTGTGACGCTGATGCAGTCAGATCTGATAATCATTTCCTAACCATGACGAGACCGAGTCATAGTCGCTGGGTCTAAAGATAGTCGCTGGGTCTAAAGATAGTCGCCGTGACAACGGAGATGCTAACTGGAACGATTAGAGACTTATTTTTCTTCACACTGTCATTAACAGTGACACACGCACTCAGGCGCACACACACAAAGACACACACAAACACTTCCCGCTTCACCAATCAGGTCTGTTACAAGATTCTGGATTTACCTACCCTTTAATGTTTAATTTAATGTAATGTTTTAATGCCACAACGATTTTATGTATATCCTTATGGACAAAACTGAAATCTGAAGACCATGTTTAATAGAAATCCTCTTATTCAGCCACCGAGACGGAGGTTATAACCACAGCATCCATTAACCTCCATGTGTAGAAAGATCACAAGGTTTTATATATGAGCATCGTCTGATTGATTCTAAATGTTACTGCAGGGCTGGCCTAGCACTACGTCATAGTCATTCCTAGCCTAAGAAACTTGAGTGACGACCTTTAGGCGGTTTCTGGCCCAATTGGGTCTCCATGAATCTCAAGTTTCATTGATAACCTAAAATATATCAAGCCTAAAAAAAAAACAAAGAAATGAAACGCTCGCCTGTAACCACGACATCCAATCAAGGGTCAAGTGACTATGAACAGCACACTCCACCCACAACACCACCATAATCACCACCTGCAACCACCAACACCATCACCACCATCCATCCTCTGATGGCAGCCACAGCAGTGTAAGTGCAGGTATGGATTTACAGAATAATACTTATAATAATAATAATACAGTCGTGATAAAAGCTTGTGATTCACACAAACCTACTTTAAATATTTGTGTTGATTAGCCCTTACATGTATATCAAAATACACCCTGCATAGTGGCCTCACACGTGGGAGTGTTGACGCAGAAGTATGATGGACAGCTCAACCTCCTCGTACTGCCAGCTATTGGACGCACGTCAAATAGCTGTATAGTATAATTTACCTTTCAGGGGTTCTATTCCCACTGTGCGTCCACCCATTATAAGAACGTATTCGTTTTTGATGTCCTATTTCTGGGGGGAAGGGGGCCCTTAGAGAAAGAGCAAGCTGGAAGGGAAGAAGGAAGGGTGTTCCCCTTCACTGTTCTTTCAACCATTATAATATAGAATAGGAAACTGGACATGCATTGACACAAATCTAGTGGACATGCATTGACCTGTAGGGCTAGCGCTCTAGCAGGCTAGCGCTCTAGCAGGCTAATGCTCTAATGGACTAGGGCTAGCTCCGGTCTAGCTAGCGGTCAGCCTGTTCTGCATCTCTTTATAAAACATCTGGGGAGCTCACTGCGTAGAGCGCGTACCATTAAGGCTTAGTCCTTACTGCAGCGACCCGGGTTCGATTTCTGCCTGTGGTCCTTTGCTGCATGTCTCCCCCTCTATCTCCCATACCTTCCTATCTATCTAACTCTGTAATAAAGCATTAAAAATGCAAAAACAAATCTTTAAAAAAAATAAAACATCTAAAAGGTCACAGTAGTTAAAAGGTGCTTGATGGTGTTTTGTGCCCCCAACGGAGCCTTCAAGGCAGCCTAACCCTAACCACTGTTGGGGGTAGGGAGTGCCTTCCGGGCAGCGCAGCCTTCAAGGCAGCCTAACCCTAACCCTAACCACTGTTGGGGGCGGGGAGTGCCTTCCAGGCAGCGCCGCCTTGAAGGCTTCGTTGGGGGCACAAAACACACATCACGCTAAAAGGTCAAACCAACAGGGGAGAGCGAGGGTGGGCGAACGAGACTAACAACAGCTCTGATTCACATGCCAGTCCCATCACTTTGATTAATGGCCTCACCGTCAACGCTAAACCCAGCTAATGGCTACGCTCTGATCCCAGCATGCTAATAAGCTTAGTGTCTGATATCCGGCATGACAGCTCTGTTTGGAGGTAGCTTGCTGTCGTATGCTATAATGGGCGGTAACTGAGCTAGGAAGTAACTGGTTTTATTTTCCCTTTCACAGAATTTTGCCCTCCTTTAAAAATGCATTTGCTGCCACGAGAGAGAGAGAGAGAGAGAGAGAGAGAGAGAGAGAGAGAGAGAGAGAGAGAGAGAGAGAGAGAGAGAGAG
>JAOPJO010000054.1:1969739-1980011 GCA_027123675.1 Molva macrophthalma | reverse complement strand
GAGGCTCTTCAGCCTAGGGCAAACGAAAGGGTTAAGTGCCAAAACCCTTACTTTTGCTACCAAGTGGTTGTAGTGAAATATACACACGCTGCAGCTCTGGGTCGGGTCGCTCACGAGCAGGGATGAGTTGAAGTTATGGAGCTGGGAGGAGGATGAAAGAGACTGGGATGTGTCTGTCTCCGCCCTGGCAGGATGAAGTACTACTTGGATGTTAGGGGGGTCTGACAGAGGGTTGGGGTTAGGGGTTAGGGGGCTATATCTTACCGGGTGGAGAGGTTGTCCTTCTTCAGGAGGTTGAGGTGGAAGAGGGAGGGGGCCAGGCACACGGCGATGTTCATGGGGGTCATCTGGTTCTCCTCCACGGAGGAAGTGACATCACTGAGGAAGCAGAGCAGTGTCTGCAGCACCTCGCGGTTCTCATCCGACATCAGCATGATGGCCGCCTGGACAGCCTGTAGCCGCTGGTCCTTGGAGACATCTGGGAGGACACACAGGGGGATAGCCAGTTACAGCTTGACTGTCTCACACAACACAGGAAAACAATAACAACACAGGGGGATAACCAGTTACAGACCAGTTACCTTTGGGTATCCTTGAGCAAGATGCCCTAACCTCTACCTCTTTATGAAATACATGTATTCACTGAAAGTTGCTTTAGATAAAAGCACCTGGTAAATGACTTAATAGAAAGTATTGGGCCTACTGAGCAAGAGCAACGCTGGTTGGGCAACACAAAAATTGCGAGCCGGGGTCAGTGTTTGCTTGTACTTTGTCCACATGTTTCACAATTTTGACTCATCAAACGACTGAAGGGTTTAGAACAAGCCGGCTCCAACCAGACACTCACACTGGTAGATATGGAGGAAGGTCTCTCCCAGCTTGCTGGTCAGCAGCGGTTCTGGGAGGTCTCTGAAGAACTGCTTGACCATGTCGGCCACGTCGTAGGCCGACTGGTCCTGGTAGTTGACGTTGTCCGGAGAGCTCTCGGTCATCTGCCGCAGCGCCTGGATCCGAGACTTCACCCCCGACTTACGGAACAAGCCCACCTAGGTAAACCAAACAGGGCTGGTTAGTAAGACGAGCTGGCCCGCCGTGGGTCTAGGAATCAAATGCTAACTAACACACTCCTGTGGGTTTTGACACGTGACACAGAATGACAGAACATGACAGTGCAATTATCCTTGTTACACTGGTGCATGACAACAAACTGACTTAACGCCTCATCTATTACCAAACTGAGTCTGTTTTGCGTTCCAAACAATACTTTAGATGTCTCTTAAGGAGATCTTTTAAGTTCAGAGAGCTTTTTCACATACAAATATATTGGTATGTGTCCTCTAAGATAAAAACAAATGCAAATAAGGTATTTGGTACACGTCAGGGCTGTCCCCTCCCAGGGACGCTCCAGGGGCACTGACCTGGTCCAGACACTGGCTTCTCAGGTAGCGCAAGGCCTGCTGCAGGCTGAGGGGCAGCGGCTGGCCCGACCGCTGCACGTGCACGATGAGGGGAACACCAAACACGTTCTTGTCCTTGTAGTCCGGTACCTTCATCCGCTTCATGAACTTTGGTACGGACCTGCGAGGAAGCAGCCGACCCCACAAACCATGTCATTAACAGTTTGGCCACACAAGAAGTGGGCCGATGAGACGTACCTGAGATAAAAAACCACCTCAACATCTCTGGTACAACACAAGTTACTTACTCTTTTACTCATTATCAATCTATTTCATCTAATTTATCGTTATAGTCCATTTTCTAATAGCTAAATGTTACTTAATCTTTGTTTATGCTTGTTTTATAAGACCATTGGGCACCAACTGCACTCCTTTAGCCGTCTGGGTTTGGGGCGATTAACTGTTATTCTTTTTTTGAATTATTAACCTTTTTTTGTATTAACAAAACCTGTTTTTTTACCTGTTTTTCCAGATTAAGGGCACAACAAATGAATTGACTTGACTATTTCTGATTGGCTGAAATGTGAGGTGATGTGCCAGGTGTCTCACCAGGTCCAGCCGTGGCGGTTGGACATGGAGTACTTCTCCATGGTGGCCGTCAGGCGTAGCAGAGAGAATTTCTGCAGCAGACTCAGCTGGCCTGCTGATTGGTTGGTGATCTGCAGGGATGCCACGGAGAGGCTTAGCCGATTGGCTATCTGGAAGCTCGGCCATCGTAACCTACAGGGAGGGAACAAAATGAGAGAAACTATAACATACCAGGGAATATTAGAGTGAAGATTTTGGGAAAAATCGATTTGCAGAGGCAACATTCAAATCAAGGTACAGCATAATCTCTTCTCTTGTGGATCAATGGCTCTTTCTGAAGTAATTTCACTCTTCATTCATAAAGTGATTCATTCTTAAACACAAATTGTGCCAACAGACATCAGCAGCCACCTATTGTATTAAGTTTCCGCCCCCATCACTCTTCAGCATTACAGACTAATATTTTTCTCGATCCAGTGTCTGACGCTTACCGTTTGGGTCTCGTCAGCGAAGCCCCGACCCCAGAGTCCCTCCTCTCCCTGACCTGGGTTCCATCCAGCTCCACCAGCGACACCTGGTCCCGGTCTCCGTCGCTGGGCGTGCGCCGGCCCTCCGTCCCCGTGTTCCCCTCAAAGTCCAGCGTGACCCGACTGGACGACTGGAGCCCCGAGCCGGCCTCCCCATCCCTGACGCCCTGGGTCTTCCCCTCGCCCACGGGGAGCATGTTCTGGGACCAGCGGTCCACTATCTGCTGCAGGCCGTTGACGTGGAGCAGGATGTCGTCCAGATGGGGGAAGAGGTCTTCCTTCTCCAGGTCGATCAGGTCTCCGGTGCTGGCGTACAGATGGGAACCGGGGACGTTGTCGTACACGCTGATGCGGCTGCCCCGGGAGCAGCACTGTGTCATGGGCCGGGGCTCCTTGGCGCCGGGGACGACGACCGGGGAGTCCAGACGTATGCCGCCCGTGTGCCAGCTCATCGGGGTCCCTTTGCCGTTGGTGATCGCGGTGGTGATGGTGGGCGATAGGCTTTCTATGGACAGGGCTTTGGGGAAGGTCCCGGGCTTGTGGTCCTTGGGGATGTGGACCACCAGGTCCTCGTGGGAGCAGAACTCGTTGCGGCGGTTCTCTTCCGCGACCCTCTTCACCTGGCCGGCCGAGAAGATGTCCAGGTCCTCCAGGTACATGCCGCTGCGCTTGTGGTCAGCTCGCTGGGCCTTGCGCTCCTTCAGGCTGGGGGTGCTCCCCGCACTGCCGCTGGAGTTGCAGCTGCTGCCCTCGCTGGTCGACTGCGAGGCTGCGGCCCGTACTCCCAAGGGCGGCGGCGGCGGCGGCGGCAACGTCTCCCCGTTAACGATTTCCACGCATCGGACGCCCTTCAGACCCGGCGCATCGTCCTGCAGAACAGGGGCGCCGATCGACAGGGTTTTGCGGCTGCTGGCCAGCGCTCCTCGGGACCGCAGGGTCTCCATGCGCTTCAGGAAGTCCTTGGCGCGCGTGCGGCCCAGTCGGGCGTGCCTCCGGGGCAGCGAGCCGTAGCAAGTGCCGTCCCTGGCGACGTGGGACAGGCCGACGGAGGTGGGGTCCGGCATGGCGGCCGAGTCGGAGCAGGTCTGATTGGAGCCGTCCGAGTCCTCGGTGCTGAGACCACCGCGGGGGGCACTGCCTGCGCTGCTCTCGCTGTGCAGCGACGACACCTCTGGCTCGCTCAGGTCGGTCAAAACGCTCTCGCTGCTGGTGGCCGCCTTCAGGGGAGCCCCGCCCCCACCACCCCCAGGAAGCCCCTCACCCTGGTTGCCAAGGAAACCGTCTATGTCCTGAAGGCGGGACCATCTGCGGCTGGTCCACTCAAAGGTCCACCGATCACTGATGGCAAACACGTCCTCCTCGTCAGAATCTTCACTCTGAGGGGACACCACCGAAGAAGAGTTACACCAGCTTCATCACATATTATATAAGTGCTATTTTACAAGACAGGGTAACACTTCATTAACCAAGGAGGAAGATTCAGGTGTTACAGCAGCAAATTGCAAAAACAGTTTTACCTTTGTCCTCATCTATGTTTTATTTATGTTTGACATTTTTTATCGTCACATTCGGTCAGGTTCAGCTCCGGTTCTTACATTTTCATTTACATTTATATTCCCTTTGTTCCTTTTATTTATGTATTACTCATTCAAATTTGGGTTTGTGTTTTGGGTTTTATTACCATATACACTGCTTTTGATGCTGATGTTTGCAAGGTGTGGGTGAATTGGACTGAATGTTCTGAGCTTCAGCCCTTCTGAGTTTCATCACACACGCTACACCTTTTGCAAGAAGATAGGGGGGATTATCTGTGTTTTCCACACCAGAAAAAAAAGATTTAAAGTACTGGGCTAGCTCAGGATAATCCTATGAATGACAAAATATTTGTTGGAGGACCAAAGGAGTGGGTTTATATGTAGACTATTTTTATATACTTATTTTCGGTATAATTCTAGTCTTTTAATTATATATATATATTTCATTTGAATGCTGTCTTGCACGTTCTCCTGTGGCATGCACATTTCACAGTAATATCTTCAAATAATTAAGTACAATATGAAACATTGTACTACAATAACACAAATGTCAAGAACATTATAAGAAACACAATGGAAGCCAGATTCAAGAAGACCAGAAGACAAACAGGCCCATCTTACCTGTTGCTGACCCATAACTTTGGTTGAAAACCCGTGTTTTTATTATTAATATGTTGTCAGTATATTGTTGGTATTTTTCTGTGACAGTTGTAAAGAGCAAAGTGTTGACTGTCGTCTCTTACCTTCTTCCTTGGGAGATTAACATCAAGTTTCATAGAGGCACACTTGTTCAAGGTGATCAGACGCCTGGGAAAAAACAATTACAATGATCATTTAAAAGATGAAGGATAAATCAATCAATCAAACCCTTGAACGAATAATCCACTTGAGTCCACCTTGCCGTTTTACTGCCACAAAAGATAAGAAAATGATAAGACACTGTTAAAAATGTCAGTTTGCTAGGGAGACACATGGTACTGACAAGCGTAACTGAAGTGGAGAAGGTTTTGTAGGAAAACAGATGAGTTTCCACTGCACACCACAGACCAGAGCTCAGCTACAGGACCGCCGCTGGTGTCCGATCTCTGGGATCTCTCGCTGCCCGTTACCGTTAATTGATTGTGGCGGTGTCGGGGTGGTCCGTGGTGGGTTTGAGCAGGAGCAGTTCCTCATAGGCTGTGCGGCAGTCTATATTTACGCTCCAGCTATTCAAGGGCTCAGTGATGTTATTTCCTAAATGTTTTCGCCCCCTTTTTCCCCTGAACACTAAAAATACTTTCCAGAACATCATCTCACTGCTGAATTCATATTTTGAGAAATAATGAGATAATACTTGGCCTACATCCAGGGCCTGAGATGAGTAATTGTACAGGGAAATGGATACACTGTGTGGAAATGGATTCACTCAGATTCATGAAATATAAACTGTTGGCAGTCGGTCTTGGCTGTTACTGACACAAAGACATCTAAACAAAAATCTTTTCAGTTCTGGTCCCCCGCCCCCAAGCCACTGGTGGACATTTTAAATATCTTTTCTATAAACAAAAGGAGAGCAGGCAGGGGAAAGGGACCTAGTGATTAGAGGTCTGTGGCTGATCAGAGAATGTGGAACGAACGGACTAAAGGTCTGAAAATAGGCCTGAAGAACTGCCTGGAAACCTGGGGGATGGATGAGGGCATAGAGGAAGTGGTTCCAGCCAGAGAGGAGATTCAGGACAAATGAGGGACTTATTTGTGGGACTATAATGACATGGCCACTATTTGCTCAGTTAGAGGCAGATTTAGGGCTTTTTCTGTGGACAAAAGACCCGAGCCAGACCACCTTATGCAAAACCAGAGGACAGCCCTACCAGAGAACTTCTGTAACACAAAGATCAGATACCAAGACCAAAACAAGTCTGATATTGAAGGAAAACCTCTGAATGTGTATGCTTTTTACTGATTTCTCTAATGGGGAATATTAGGGATAATGCATGTTTTCTTTTGATGAAGACGATAAAGATGAAGATGATATCCATTTGAAAGGCTTTATTTGAATTAGTAAAGGAAACACACAGCCTTGTGGTGCAACATGCCACTGTGATAAGTCATAAGTAGCAGTCTGATAACTTAAGTTCAGGGCTTAACTGTAATACCAAATACCAAATATCAAAACTAAGCTAAACAGGAAGGGTCTGATACAACACGTTCCTATTGGTTCACAGGGAACCAATGAAAGAGCTCAAGTCAAGTGGGTCCTGCTTTATTTTCAGGACGGTTTTAATAGCTACTGTAACCCCCTCCCCTCTTAAGGTATTACAATTTGATATAAATATAGACAAACTATTTCTGTACTTCATGGACCAACTAATGTATTGTACTTAGTATCTAGTATTACTAGCGAAACATTCAGCAGATGCTTTTATCCTACTCACAGTGAAATCAGATACATGTCATTAAGGAGCAGGTAGGGGTTAGGGCATCTTGCTAACAGGATGCCAGGTAGATTCTGGACATTGGGGATCGAACCCAGAACATTCTGTCTGGGAGTCAAACAGCCTCATCCCCAATACACTTTCCTGCCCCAACTGTGTTACTTTGTTACAGAAACTACTGTAATAGTACATTGTGTCCAGTCTGTTAGGCTACCAGCTATCCTATTTCAACAACAACAACGTGTACCCTGTACACTCCAGCTCCATGTTTATACATTAAAGGCTTTTCATTGTGGGTTTGTCTCGTCTCCTTAAAGGTTACCAGCTGCCAGTCTGCCAGCCCGTTGTCTTGATGTGACTCAGAGATAAGCAACAAGGACGTCAATCTTCAGCTAACCCAAGCTGATATATTCCTCCTGCTCTTTGTTCTGTATTGTCTGCCAACTAAAGGCTAGCCTGATAATGCATTTCTATTAAGTTTCACTTCATAATTCAGTCTGAAGTTTCTTCCGTCTGAGCAGTTTTCAGAGACGGGGCAGGGTTGCATCCACCTAAACCAATCACGATCACCTAAGCCAAGCAGCAGATCACCTAAACCAATCAGCAGATAACGATTACGCAAGTGGGTTTCTCTGTTGTAGAACTAATAGCCGATATTTCTGGACGTTTATTCAAACAGCGTCTCACCTGCAAAGGGGTTCCACCAGGTCCTTATCTAGGAAGTCATGATCTCTCTTCACTGGACTGATGTCTATAGGGAACTGCGAGTCTGGGGAGAGCACACATGTAGAAATAGCATTATACATACAGTACTGTTTTTATACTGTATTTATACATATTTATACTGCATGTTATATATTTTTTTTTTTTACTTTTTATATGATAAGAAGATAAGATAAATTAAGATAAGCTATATTTTATTGTCCCGAAGAAAATTTGTCTTGGATACTTGAATACTGCATACTGTATGTAAAATAACATTTATCTAACTTTAATTTATACGACTGTACATTCGTCTGTGATACCTACATTTATTTCTGGAAATAATGAAGTACATCATGTTACAGTCCCTTTTAAATAACAATCTTGTTTTACATTTATTTTTCTATTTTTAGAATACAGATTCTTATTTTCTATTTACTTGTTTTGCAGTGTTGATGAGCCTGATATGCATTGCTTTGCCATAAATGACTGCTGTTTGTTGTTCTACTGATGTGCACATGACCAAAGGCTTCAAACCAGTATGAAATTAGACTCAGATTCAGTCATTTTGACAGTTGCACAGAAAAGAAAGTAGGACCAGATGTTGACATTACCAAGATGAATATAAAACTTGGAACAACATTTTTTCCACACAAGCAGTGAAGTATGGCAGAGTTCCAGCACTGTGGATGGTACATGAGTTTATTTTTTTGGGCCAGTGTAACGTTAATGAGAAGAGACAGGATTCGCCCTAATGTCAGCGTTGAGACTTGTGCGAGCATGACGTTGTGCGTTGGCTATGCGCCCCCTCCTCTTACATAACTCTCTCTCTGCAAACCAGATCCAGACCCTCACATCCAGCATTCCAGGGCATTATGCTGTGGTAAAACGTTGTGTGTTTTTTGGTTTTAAGCGTGACTGACAGACATGGCCTTACCTGCTCGAAGACAGGGGACATATTTGTCACCGACTAATTCACCCGTCACTCATAAATGTCAGTTGGAAATTATGAGCAAAGTCTGAGCAGTTTGTTCCGTTATTTTTGCATTTAAATAATATTATAAAAATACATATTTAAAAAACACAATATTAATACAAAAATAAAGGAGCGCAAATAAGTGTTACTAAAACTATCCGCGGTAGACTCTGTTCATAACTTCCAAATCATAACAACAACCCAAGTGTTGCGTTCATATAGATTACTCTAAAGTATTTGCTCATTCCCTCGTCTTGACTGGACATGTTTATAAAAGTAACAACTAAAGCCTGCTGAACACTTGAGGAGCCGAGCTTGTTTAAACTATTATAAATCATATTTTAAATGTCCTCCGACCGTCTATTTTTAGTCTGGTGGATGTTTACAGGGAAAGTGGGTCTCGGGGAAGATTAGGACTTTTAAAGAAAAGGCTGTCTTCTTCTTGTCTGTTTGCTAGCGTTGAGTGTGACAGCGTTTTAGCTCCAGGGCTTGGTACAGAACGCAGCGCACAGAGGCTTCTCAGGGAGGGAGGTTCTGGTCGGAAACATTTCACACGTGTTCTGTGGTTCCATGGAAACTGTACGGAGCAGTTTCGAAGTCCCAATAGACAGTGGAAGTTGAAACGGCAATCTAGATTTCCAAAAACTTTAAATAGCTCTCTTATCCTGTGTTGATCTTTATATTTGACAGTATTTATCCGAATTAGCCACATCTTTCTGTCATTTATCCTTTATTCCCCCTAGGGTAGACTCGTTGTTGAGCATCACATGCTCTGTTTTTAATAGCACCCAAACAAGTAATGCTATGTACCCTCTCCATGGATGTACTATAAATACCATGAACGCTAAGTTCTGTAACATTATGGTATTTTGGTATAACAGTATAAAGTACTGTTTAGTTGGCCTACATATATAGATAATTATTATGGAACTGCATAGTAGTTAATGGCTATGTCTATGGTAGTCTGGGTCATTTATAGTAGTTATATTAGGTGATATAAGGTATGTTGAACTGTATATTATTTCATAGTAGTTTGTAATAGTTGATGGCATTTTACAGTATTTATGCTAGTTAGGTAGATTAGTCCAAGTGCATGGTAGTTATAATGGTGTACTATGGTAGTTATGGCAGTTTATAGTAATGTATGATAGTTTACGGTAGTTGCCAGTAGTTTATTAAAGTGCAGATGTGTAAGATTCATGTCTCTATCGGTTGCTAACATTTACTCAACGACAACATTGCTGCAACCGTTTTTTTTGTCTAAACGTGGACCCTCCCACTTGCTGCGGTCGCCAGCATTCCCTCAATAACAACCAGCAGCCAAAGCCAGCACATTGGGGTCGTGTCAAAACTCAGCTGTGACAGTTATTTCCCTCCCCCGCTCAAATCTGCGAATATTAATCCTGGTTTAACCCCCCCTTGTTGTCGTTTGCTTTTCATGCACCAAGGTATTTTTGATCACAACTAGTGCCATGTTGTAGGGTACACTAGCATTTGAAGAGATTTAGATTTAAATACAATATATCAGGTATAGGATGACATTTCATTTATGGGATTGGTGCTATTTGTAGCTATCAATATCGTTATGTATTACAGATCTATCTACATCATTTCAGTTTAAAAAAATAATAAACATATTAGTAAATCTCACACATCACTTTAAAGTGTATATGGTAGTTGTCGAGTATTTTATAGTAGTAGTGTACGTTTAATTACCCTCAAAAAGCTGAGCGTACTGAGGGAACCCCGCCGCTCGTAGCCAATCACACGCTTCCTTCGCCTCGATTTCTGAAACACAAGAAGAAGAGAAAGAGTAGGGTTCAATTTCACTGAGGAAACAAGACAGAAACCATTTAAACATCTTAAACCTTACACAGAATTAATTTTAACATTGAAATCTTGATCCAAAATTTGAGGGGCAGGATAGTCTATTGGCTGGGGTGTTTGCCCCCAAGCCGAAAGGTTCAATCTCCAATGCCCTTGAGCAAGATGCCCCCTACCTGCTCCTTAAAGACAAAAAGTGTCTACAAATTCAATGCAAGTCACAGTGGATGACCAACCAACCAGAGTTGGGTAGACAAGCGATGCTTTCTGGCCGATGATCAAACAGGGTCCCGCTGACAACACATAATT
>JAOPJO010000054.1:1949807-1969639 GCA_027123675.1 Molva macrophthalma | reverse complement strand
TACATAAACCCCCCCCCCCCCCCCCCACCTCCCTCTCCGCCCGGAGGAAGTCTGCATTCTAGGAACTGTCCCCCCTCCTCCCAGTTAGGAACATGATACCTTACGTAAGGCTCTGTGTCACGTAAGTCTGAAGCCAGGAGTTTAGAATTCAGGACAGCAGCCAAGCGCCCGTCATCACAGACATCGAACAGACTCAGCATGTTGACCGTAATATACACACAGCTCACCGTCGCCCGCAAACACTAATTCCATGCCACAGCATCCACACAGACGCTTTTCTAATAAAGGAAACCTCTCCGGATGACTGCTCGTGTAACGGATCAAAGTGATTGAATGTGATATTGCTTCAAATCAGCCACATTTAACTATAAGGCAGAAGGGATTTATAAATTGCTTCACATTCTTTTGGCCACTTTGACCTGTGATTTTGTATTTTAACGAAACTGTATCCCCCGTAAAACATAACTGCTTCCGATGCCAATAGGAATAGAAAGTAACTACGTCGTCGATATTTTCCTCAACCTACAACCGTTTTGCCATTGGTTGAAAGTGTTTAAAGTATGCAGTGGTCACACTATTCGGCCACACTATGTATGCACGAACATGACCTGTTTAGGGCAGCCTGACAAACCCCCCGTGTCTCTTGGCCTATACAATTTGATACATCACTGGGTTGAATTCTTTATTAAAGATGTATTTATTTAACACTGGTAAGAAAAGTTATCAGGGAGGAGTTTGCCATTCATTCCTATGAGGCGAGACCCCTACTACCATCCCCCCTCCCCCCCCCCCCTTCTGTTAGGATCAAAGCCCAAAGGGGGATGGAGGGGGGGGGGTCCTTGATGTGCCCAGTGCCCCCCAAGGCCAGCTGTCCAGCAAGCTCTCTCTACTACAGATCCCAGAATGCATTGAAACTGGACACCACATTATAATCCGTCTGTGGCCTCAGCAGGAACACAATGGCACACAACAATCAAAACCCGTCTGAACTCAATGGACAGCTTGAATCTTCATTTATTATATATTGTGTATATAGATTGTGTACATAGATATATTTGTCATATATATTTTAGACGTTTTTATTGTTATGTAAAAAAAGAACATGATGTGAAATCCATATTTCCTAATTTCCCATTCTGGGATTCAGAAAGTACTTGATACATTTTATTTGAAGGTTCCAAAAATAGAGAGTATTTTGTTGGCTACTTGATAATCAACAAAAACATCTAATGGTTATAGTAATTGGTCAACAGTTACCAATGGATACAGAGACCATGTGACAAGCTAAGGTCCAGTACAGATCTAAGATCGCTACAGGGCCCGGAGCCCTAATGAACGACAGGAAGAGGAAGCAGACGCTTCACAGTCCTTCTTTAATGCTAATAAGAGTCGCCGTTAACATGCTAGAACCCCTCTATCCGACATCTGGCAGACTGCCATCACACATGGCTGCTTCACAGATGACAAAGAACGAAGACACACATCGAGAAGACTTACAAAACACACACGGCCTAATTTAGGCAAACACTAATCCAATTCTAATCTCTTATTCAATCTCATGTCTAATACCGTATTTCTGAATGCAAATAGCACGGCTTCGTTTGATGATGATGTAAGCACAAACACATATTTCTAATCAAGATTTTCACTGTAAAAATACACAGGTGATTAAATTAAGATAAAAAGAAAACATCAGACTAGACTCCTTCTGACAGAGGCGAGAGAGAGAGAGAGAAGTTATCTTGGGAAGCCTAACAATAGTCTAACATAACATATTGACTCAACATTCTTTAACCAAATCTAGTGTGAAAATGTGCTAAATCCCAAAAGCCAACCGTTGACAGACCTCTCACGGCTGCTTGCTTCTCATAAACCGGCTCAAGGTTTTTGCTCGTGGTCCACAGACGCAGATGTTCCAGAAATATTAAAATCACATCCAGATCCTCCACAATCGAGATGCTAAACACCTAAAACACGCTTATACAACCTCCATAATTTACTGTGCTACACACCAACTCTTCTGATTCTTCCAAGTTCAAAACACCATCATTTGTGAACCGTTAGGTCTTTTAAAACATGCACAATTTGTTACTCACCTCTGCCGCTACACCCTCTGTGCTGCCGAAAAACAGAATCAATAAAGATTGACTTTGGTCCACTGAATAAATATTAACAGTTTGCTGTTCATCCTTGAGTGCCAGAATTCTACTGTTTACTCCTGTGACCCAGCGTGGAGATTAGAGTGTGTGAGTCAACATGTGTGTGTGTTCCCACTCGCTAGCACTCTACTCTACCTGGCCAAGGTGAGCCCAGGCTCCGCCCCCCAGCCATGGGAATAACGCAGCTCTTTTATTCCACTGGCACGTCATAACGCAGTTATTGGCCTTTCGGGGAATCTCTCTCTCTCTGTCTCTGTCTCTGTCTCTGTCTCTGTCTCTCTCTCCCCCCCCCCCCCCAGAGGGTAACTGGTAACAGGAGCTGGGAATTCCACTCTGTTTGTAGCACTACACCCGCCTATAGCATACATTAAAGAGGTAATGGTTTAGCGTTGTTAAGGTCAATAACTCATAAGTCTTTAGTAACTAGGAGAAGTCTTCAATAACTCATAGAAGTCTTCAATAACTCATAGAAGTCTTCAATAACTCATAGTAGTATTCAGTAACTCATAGAAGTCTTCAGTATAGGGGACGTCTTCAATAACTAAGATAAGTCTTCAATAACTAAGATAAGTCTTCAGTGACTCATATATGTCTTCAGTTATAAAGATAAGTCTTCAGTAACTCATAGAGGTCTTCAATCACTCATTGAAGTCTTCAATAATTCAGAGGTATTCAGAAACTAAGGTAAGATTTTAGTAAGGCACAGAAGTCTTCAGTTACTAAGAGAGGTTTTCAGTAACAAAAAACAAGTCTTCAGGTATATATGGAGAACGTTGTTGCTAGGAGATGGACAGTAGACATGTCCCATGAGATTAGTATTTCCAAAACATCATCAATTATTTGTTTGTAATTCTTTGTTACTTTGTATGTTTTCTAGAAACACTGCATTATATTATCTACTTACGGGATATTCTCATCCTTCAGCTCTGGAATACCCATAACTTCCCCGGAATAGACGGTTATCTTGACCAATCAGAATGTCATCGGACATTATCTCCACCAATCAACCGTCATCGTCCTCCTGACACAGTGCTCCTTCCTCTCCAAGGGCTTCCTTTAGTCTGAGAGCGGCAGACCCCGTCTCTCTCTCTCTCGCGCTCTCTAGTTCCCCAGTCCTGCACCCCCTCTCTACCACATGACCCCCTCCCCTCCAACACACACACACACCAACACACACACACAAACACACAGAGCAACAAACATGTGCTTCTTTCATCACAACTCGCCTCTTCTCTGTAGCCTACTGTCTTAATCCCTCCTCCTCCTCCTCCTCCTCCCTAATTTCCACATGGTTTTCCAACCAGAGGTTCATGTAGCCTGTATGTAAATAGGATGTTTAGTGGCAGAACAGGAAGATCTAATTAAAGATGTGATTAATGGCTGAAATATTCCTGTCAGGGTGACAGGAAGTGTGTCAGTGTTTCACTGTCTCAACGCTGATGATCACCAAATGAGGGCTTGACGTCAACATTCTCTCCCTCTCGCTCCCTCTCATCTCCATCTCTCATCTCTCTCTTTCTGTCATCTGTCTGTCTTATTCTCTCTCTCTATCTATGTCCTTCTGTCCATCTATGACTGTCTCTCTCTCTTTTTTTTACAAGTCAGGATAATGTTTAGTTTGAGTGTTTGGTGGTGGAAGGGGGGGTCTCCAGATGTTGCCTCTGCAGTGGAAAAACGAGAATGGAGGGGTACGACATTATAAACGACTACGTTCCCGTGGTGACGGCGGCTGGGATGATGAATCACATCTACTCACCTCCCAGACAGCTCGTTGTCTGGCTTAGCAGAAAGGCATTGTGGGAAGTTTGAGTCACGTGACAGAGTTTGATGATGACTTGATACTTTCATTGATGCTTTCCATTAAAAGCAACACACGAGGGGCAGAGCTAAAGCGTTTCATGTGTGTAACATTTATATTCTAATAACCATAATCAATGCAATGTAAGAAACATAGTTGAATAAACACAACACCTCAGAGACAGCTAAGTTGCGAGAAACCAACAAGAGTGGCTTAAAGATAGAAGAAGGAAATCTACTGGTTTGAACGTGAACCATATATATTTCCTGGGTTCAACTTAGTCTTCTGGTTATGAAACAAGTTACGAAACCTGAAAACAAATTAACCCAAGTGATTGCAAAAATCATTATTACATTTCACGTATAAATGATTCTATGCAACCATTATCTATGGTGGAATTATTAGTCAGTTACTGGATCCTGGACCCAAAATAAATTATTCATTGTATTTGTATTGTATTACTTATTTATTTCATTATTATTAATTAATTAAATAATGTATGGGTTACTCTATCCTCATGTGGTTAGTCCAAAACAAAGCCTTTCACATGACTAAGAGTGTGTGGACGTCTCCAAATAAAATAGAATAGATCTTCCTCAGCTGCTCTGATTCACATGGGAGGAGGAGGACCTGCATGATTACAGAGTACTACTGTGATGTCTGGATATACACACACAGACACACTACTGTACCCTGCTACTGTCTGGATCACACACACAGGCACACACCTGGAAACACGACCAGGCACACACACACACAGACACTCACGGGCACACACAGATACACCTCAGGGGCAGTTACCGCTGTGCTAAGGCGGCTATGTTAACAGAGGTGTCATGAATGACAAAAGAGAGAAGACATCTATCTTCTTCTCTTCCTATCTCCCTGTCGTGTTAATCACACACATACACAGACATATACACACACACACACACACACACACACACACGCATGCGCACACACACACACACACACACACACACAAACACACACATACCCCTGGTTGTAAAAGCCAAGGCTAGACCTAATGCCAGGAATAAACAACACACACACCACCACTGGTCTGACACAGACCACAAGAAGTGATGTTTCATCCCCAGAATAGACCAACTGTTCCCCCACTGTCTCTTAGACTCTCTCTCTACCACCCTAACTTCTTATCTCTTTTCCTCTTCTCTGTCTCCCTCTCTCGCTTTCTTTATCAGCACCTTCTGTCTCTCCATCTCTTTGTTTTTTGTTTTTTCTCTCTCTCTCTCTCTCTCTCTCTCTCTCTCTCTCTCTCTCTCTCTCTCTCTCTCTCTCTCTCTCTCTCTCTCAAGCTTTATTGGGATGGAAAAATATTTCAGTTTCATTCTCTGTCACTCTGTCATTAAGTTCTCTCTCTCTTAACCCCTCTTTTCCCTCATCGCGTGGGAAGGAGAGAATGAGGAAGGAGAGTGTGACTGTTAAAACCGTTGCGATACGCTCAGCAAACAAGAGACTGAGATTTACTATTACTACCAATTAGTCATATAGCAGACCCTTTTACCCAAAGAGTCTTACAGTGAATTCAGATGCATATCATTACCGAGAAGGTAGGGGTTACAGGGCATCTTAATCAAGAATGCCTACAGGTAGACTTTGGAACCTGACCCCACCCCCCCTACCCACACCAAGAAATGGTACAGATTCAAACTGTAGCAAAAGTGTAAAAAAACTGTAAAAAAGAATCTTGGTTGCATGTAAACTCATGCCCAACACATTTGCGATAGAACAAAACCTCATGCATCGCCGTGACAACCGTGGCAAAACAAGGTCAACAGTTCATGGATGACATCAGATACGGTACAGTACAAGAGTGGAATTGGGAAGTTCAACTTTTGCCAGTCTTGTGTGTTCAGTGAGTCCAGAGTGAAACTACATTTCGACATTGCAAATAGTTTGGGCTATTTCACTCACACACACTCTTTGCTCATTGGAAATAAGATGAACATAATGCATGTTCAAAAAACATAGAAAAAACGAGACAAAATAATTTACATTTCACATTTTGAGTGTCGCTTTTTTTGCTACACTGTTTTAGAAGAAGCGTGACATTTTGAGCCTACTCTAGTCATTTGTCCAAAAAAATAGCATGTAGGCAACTCTTGACTCAATGTATTTTATTGCCCTAAGACAGCATAAAACTGCCTCAAACTGATACTTGCAGAAGTTCCCTTTCAAGAACAGTGACGGGGGCAGGGGTGGAGGGTGTGGGGGTAGGAGGTGTGGGGGGTTGAAAGTGGATTAATATCATGGAGACCTGGGTCATTCCACCGGTGGCGTGGGAACCACTTCTATTTTCCAGCAGGGTTTTTAATTAACACACCTCCACGTGTGGCTGCAGGGGCACAGTGTGCTCGGGCCCCCACAGAACAGCCCTCCCCAACAGGAAGTTCACCCCTCACCCTTCTACATCCCACGCATGGCTATGCTTTCTACACCTCAGCTCCGTCAACACCTACGCATCGCAGCCCGAGCATGTCAGAGCGACACAAAGGCCGTCTCTTTGCTAAACACAAACTACAAACACAAACACCCAACGCCCGTGGCTGTCGCGTATCCTTGAAAAGGAGAGCACTGGGATCTACTGGCGACTAGGGTGTTTTACTCACAGATGAAAGGGTTTACTGGGTTTGATTCCCAATGTCTGCAGCCTAACAAGATAGCCTAACCGCTTCCTTCTCTTTAATGGCATGTATCTGAATTCACTGTAAGTTGCTTTTGATAAAGCCGGCTCCTATGTAACTCATTAGTAATTTTGTGTGATTCATCCATGTTTTGGAGAACCCCTCAATCTGAGTCACATTTCGGGACCGTTGCCGGGACAACAAACCAAATCTCCCTCCAAAGCAACCGAGCTAGCAAACACTGAGCACGCTTTTCCCTTGCGGCTTCTCTCTCTCCCTCGCTTGCCTGCTCGCTCACAAGACCGCGCGCGAGAGAGGGCCTGCGCCAGACCTTGTGTCCGTGGTAACGGTTAACGGGTGTTTGGTCGGTGCCAACATGATGACATCACAGCAGCCGATGGCGTTGCTCCAGGAAACAAGCGGTTAGCCTTCTGACTCGGGCTAGCAGCGCTAGCTGAGATATTATTAGACGGTACTACTCTCCTTATCACAACATAGAACCGCTATCGCCGTGTACGTCTCCATGTTAACCCTCATAAACAGGCCTTTCTTAAGAATGAAATATATGCTCTTTGGTGGGCGCTTTTATATAAAGAGTTTTAAAATACTGTGAATACATTCTTAGCATGGGTGGCCCCAGTGGGAATGGAACTGCTGTTCTTGGCAGGGTCAAAGCCATCTTATACCAGTAGAGCTAGACAGGGAATCAAATCCCTAACCCTGGCAGTGATAAAAGTGCCAAATGACTCAATCTAAATGACTATAAATGCACTGATTGGCTAAACCCAGCCTACGGCAGTACACTCCAGCTTTAAATGTTAATGTAAGAAGCACACACACAGCAGGAAGATTGCTGATTTGCAGAGTAAATAGTGTGAGCACGTGAACTCTGGGCTTCTGCTGTTGACCTACGGCGAGCTAGAAGGGTCAGTGGTCGCTGTGATGCTTTCGTTGAGGTCCTCTGTTGAGTTTAAACATAAGCTCCACAGCTGTGGTAACACCCGCCCTCACCTCTCAGGGGCCCTGGGGATTGAAGGCCCTTTCATCTCCTGGGGAGAGACCCCTACATTCTCCCCCTCTCTCTCTCTCTCTCTTGTTTTTGGTCTGTCTCACTCTCTTGCTCCGCCTCTCTCTTTTTTCTACTCATTCCCAATACTCACTCTCTATTCTCCCTTCCTACAACCCTCCACTCCTCTCTTCTCATTTTCCTCTCTCTCTTTTTCCTTCCCCTTGTCCCCCTCTCTCTAGTCTCCTTTCACCCCACTCTCCCTATGTCTGTCCATCTCCCCTCTCTCCACCCATCTCTCACCCTCCCTCTCCATCCACCCTCCTCCCCTCTCCCTCTCTCCCCAGGCCGTCAGTGCCCTATCCCTGTCACCTCTTTGAAGCCTTTGTTTTGTTAATCAGGATATCATACTCATGTTCAGATTAACCCTCTCTGGGGCCCCGGGGGGACAATGTATGTATCCCTCGGCTCTGCTAGCCAACTGTAGTGTGTAGCCTAGCCTGCATATAGCCTCCTAACGCTAGCTGGACAATATGAATATGGTGAACGCTAACAGTAACACAGGAGAGCAACATGCTAAGTAGACTAACATGCTATAGTCTGGTAACATGCTAAGTAACCTAACATGCTAGGTACCCTAACATACTAAGTTTCCTAACATGCTATGGCTAGCTATTCATTCATGTATGTACTTATTATTAAGTACCTTGCAGTGTTGTCTTTAACTTCTGGTTTAATCCCATATAATATCTAAAGGTTATTGGGAGATGAGAACATTTCTAGAAGAGGAATCCATGACAGAAGATCACTTCATGGGGTAGAAAGGTTTAGTTCAGATATCGTCAACATATCAAAGTGGTGTTTCCAGATAGATAGATATATAGAATTTTCCAGGTCAAATTACATCAAATAAAAACTGGGTAAGTGTTTATCTTTGTCATAGATAAACAAGATGCAACTGATGCTGCTATCAGGCTAATAAATTATACTTCTCATGCTAATAGTCCATGCAATTATAACAAACTAACGTTTGCAACTACCATGCAAACATTCAAAACAGCTATCAGGCTAATACTCCATACCACATCCCATAACACTATCTAGCTTATACCCAATACTCGCCAACACATCACTCATCACTAATATTGCATGCATTTATCAGGTTGATAACTGATCAACTGACTACCCAATATCAGTATTGGGTATTGTCATGATACTACAAAGTTTTAGAGTTAACGGGGCCTGTTAGCATACGGGAGGATGCCAAGGCAGAATGTGCCGATTGCAAGACTTCTACAGCGCCATCACCGCTGCCGCAGCTGATGTCAAACTGTATTTGTTACAATCATCTTCTGACCTCCATATTGCCACTCTCAATGAGTTTCTCTCCGAGTCCGGATTAATATATCCGTAACAAAACAGGAAACTCTGCCTAACTCTACCCCTCGCACTTGCTAGCTTCCGGCACAGGCACGGTGCATTCTCCAGTTTAGCCTGACACTGCTATTGGATGTCAGCCAAGATATCGCTTTCAGGTGTGAGCCTGTTTTAGCGGCAGAGCTAGCTTGGTTTGATAAAGTCGCACAGGTCATCACAGGTCATTCTAGCACACACTTCTAAAAAGGTGTGACCTTAACTGGGAAACTCTTACCTTTGTCACACACACCTACACTCTCTCACGTGCACACACACCTACTTTAACTCACTCACACACACACACACACACACACACACACAAACATACACACACACACACACACACACACACCTCCAACATCTTGCTGCCAACAACCCTTTAACAGTGGAGATCCATCATCCCAGCTCTCTGTGAAACATACGTCCCACTCACTTTCCAGGCTGAGCTCCTCAAGGTAAACACAGCCAGGAGTCTGGAGCAGGGCCACGTTCCCACACAAGTTAAAGAGTTCTGACAGCCATCTTGTCGAACAACTGGCTTCTCTCTCTCTCTCGGCCAGGAAAATATCAGCTTGTGGATATTTCTCTTCAGTTGGAGAACCCCCACACACACACACACACACACACACACACACACACACGCTCCCTCTAAAGCCACTGCTGTAGGAAGCTTTGTGTACAATGTTTATTAAGTTTAGCGAATGAAAATGTAGTATGAATGAGGAAGAGTCAGTAAACCCTAAATCAAAAAAAAAAAAATAAAAAAAAAACAAATCTTCCATGCAGATTTAAACCCTGGAGATGAGAGTAAAATAATAATTTCTGGAAAACCTCATCTCCCTACATCTTCTTGTTTGGTTTCCTCTTTTTAAAAACACAAGCCTTCACCAAGTTCAAGTGAGACCTTTCAAGCGTTAAAACTGTTTCCAAGAGAAGAGAAGCAGAGCTCCCTACCTGTGGGCATTGGAGCTCGCTGGGGTCCATAGACCAGCAGTGGAAACACACTTCAGCAGACAGCCGAGTCCCTCCTGCCTGATACTCTCTACGCCTGTCTCTGTCAAATACACTTCCCTTTCTAAACTGTCTTCTCCCTCTCCTCTCCTCTCTCCTCTCCTCTCTCCCTCCTCCTCCCTCCCCCTCTCTCTTAGTCATATTTCCACTAGTCTAATTGACCTCTCCCCTCCCTCTGTTCTTATGAAATTCAACAGTAACCATTTAAACTGATTTTTAAATAAAACTACCAACAAATGTGTATGTATTTGTGTGTAGGCTTTTGTGTGTGTGTGTGTGTGTGTGTGTGTGTGTGTGTGTGTGTGTGTGTGTATCCCTGTGTGTGTGTGTATGTGTGCGTGCGTTTGCATTTTCACATCTGTGTATTAGTAAATGTGTACTATTCATGTGTGAGTGTGTAGGTTTGCTTGCATACATGTGTACATGTGAATGTATATGGGTATGTGTACATATGTATCCACGCATATGGCTGTGTGCATGTATGTGCATGTGTATAAGAATACTGTGTATCCATGCTTGTGTATGAGTTTGCATACTTGTGTGTATGTGTAGCCATGCACGAGTGTGTGTTGTATGTATATATGAAAGTTTGTATGTGTAGTCATGCATGCATGTTGGTATGTGTGTGTGTGTGTGTTGTCTCCCAAGTGCGCCTGCAGGTGAAGCAGCAGTGTGTGATTCTACGCAGTAATTACTGCGCTCCACGCGTCTCGTAATACCGGCCTGTGTACTGCGCTTCCGTCTCTTTGATATACACACACACACACACACACACACACACTCTCTCTCAAACACTGTAATTTAGCATCTCCATGAGCAGTGTTCAACACAGCAGGCTTAACACACCAGCGGCCATCACACCAAACATCAGACACGCTGAAGTTAAGTGTAAAAGCTGTTCGGATATGTACCTTTAAAACAGGAGAGGAGAGGGGAGTGCAAGAGAGACAGCAAGAGAGAGAGAGAGAGAGAACGAGAACGAGAACGAGAACATGAAATGGAGTGTGAGGAGAGTCAGAAGAAAGAGAAAGAAGAAAAAGAGAAATAAAGAGATGGAGACACAGATCAGACTGTAGTGATAAAGACAGAGTCACTAGTGAAGACAGACAGACAGTAAAACAGACAGACAGACAGGACCAGTGTCAGGGGGGTACAGGGTAAGTGGATGCGTGTCATGTGAACGCCTCCAGAGCTGAGTGGGGAGGGCGTGAGGGCCTCTGCAAGGGCCACATGGGGCCCTCATTACCAGGAGGAAAGCAAACAGCCTGGGGTACGCCTAAGAACCCAGACTCCTCTCTCAGCTCCAAGATGTCTAACCCTGTCACTGTCTAATATAAACAAAACAAACTCTAATTAAAATCATTGTCTAGCACCTACCTGCTCAATGACATGTATCAAGATTCACAATTGATGAAATGCTTCTATCCAAAGGAACTTACAGTGAATCCAGATACATGTCATTAAGGAACAGGAAGGGGTTAGTGGGAATCTTAGCTCAAGGATGCCTACAGGTAGAATGTGAACATTGGATATCCAACCCAGAACCTTTTGGCTGGGAGTCACCCTAACCCCCCACCCTAACACCCTAACCACTAGATTATCCTGCCCCATTACATTTAATCACTCATATGTGACATAAATAGGCTACATTCAAATCACAGAAAAAATAAAGGGTGATTCCCATTGCTGGTATTCAGGAAGTTTCCCCTGGCCATGACCATATTAGTTTTTTTTGAAGGCTCTTTTTGAAGGCTGCTAAGCAACAGACTTTGTTATTGTTATGTTTTGTTATGTTTTATTGGAGATGCATGTGTGGTACCGGTATAAAGTATATAGCCCTAAAGTAAGAGTGTACACATGTGTGGGCAACTGCACAAGTGCAGTAGGGATAAGAGAGTGACCCAACAGCCTCCTCTGTTGATGGATATACAGTGTAAGTAGTGGCACATTTCTACCAGTAGACGGCAGCAATAAATCAAAACCAATCAACAGAGAAAATAGAGTTAGAGTTATAGTACTAACATCATTCTTTTTTAACTGAATAAACTCTATAAAGAGTTAAGGAGAGAGTTAAATATTGTTTTGAGGAAATAAGATAATATAATTAATAAAAACATTATTTATAAAAACAAACATTTTAAGTTTGGATTTTAACTGTATTTAAGATATATACAGTATGAAAGTTGAAACAACAATACAGATTTAGGCACTAAAACAATTGAAGATATGTTGAATTTGGTTTATAAAGGTTTCATTTATTTAGTGGACGTTCGGATTCAGACTATAAACAGGATTGCCATGTAATTACATAAGAGTGTGTGTTTGGTGGCTTGAGAATAACATCCATCAGGTATTCAGCAACTCAGTGTGGAATGCAGCTGACCTGTGAACAGAGAGAGAACATTCGAGAATGGCCCTGTTTGATAGGTGACTGTTTGCAGGTTACAGTGGAGCCGGTGATGATTAACCTTCCATATGTTGCTAACCTGCCAAACTATTTATATCGAACAACACGGGCAGAAAAGAAACCTGTCAAACCCTGCCCCCCGCAGGCAGAAAGAAGAACTACATATGCAGTAATCTAATCTACATAGTGGGCTGTAGTACATTTTCCCTAATTTCCCATCTGGGATTAATAAAGAACATCTTATTTTGGACCTCCTTTGGGTTCGACACCATGAAAAAGTAACTATTGTTTTCATTGTATGGGCTTTTTGTGACTTCATGGACAGACAAGTGAAGAGAGACAGGGAAGTAAGTTGAAGGAGAGATGGAATGACATGGAGCATAGCACAGCAGGTCAGAACCTATAACCTGGGTCACTACAAGGCGTATTGCCTATGTGTTTAGAGCACCAGCCGGTTAAGGCACCAAGCCATCCCCATTAATTGCCAATTTTTGGCAAAACATTTTGTTAGCCACGGCAACAAAACACATTTAACTGCCCAAAGGAATCCTACTAATTAATGCCAGAATGTCATAAAGAGATATTTGGTTAGCAGCAAACATAAAGGCTTGAAACTGTGAATATAGGGCCTGCCAACTGATTTCTTCCAAATGCCTTTTCTACTTCACTTGACAACAAAACACAATATGCATAAAGCAGCATCGCTACACTAACGAGCTTCATGAATTAAAGATGTTTAGCTAACAACTCATTTCAGTCGAGGGGGCGGTCGGGTCATTTCACATGCAGATCAGCTGGAATGACACAAGTTGTTACACAGAGCCATGAATACTAAGAGCTGGAGAGGAGAAGAGGAGGTAGGGGGCGAGGGAGAGAAAGTGAGAGAGCAATAGACGTTATAATAGTTATAATAGATGTTTTTCAACTCCCTCTTCAGAACATAAACAGCCTTTAGAGAAACATTTCAGATCATTAAAAATTGCTTCATCTTTTTTTAAGCTTTCTGTTTTATCCCTGTTCAATTGTTAACAATGTAATGTCACTATTGGATTGTTTGTATGACGACTAAAAATGCCCAAAAGTTGATGTTAGAGTCTGATATGTCCATCATTACTGATGACACTAGGTCAGTGTTTCTCAAAGTGGGAGGGGCAGGGGTGCTGCAGGGCGGGCACAGGGAGATGGGATGGAAGGGACAACAGTGAGGGGGGAACGCTTCATCGTATAAAAACAAAGCACACGCGGACCGAACAACAAAGAAACGTGTCGTGCATGATCTGTGAATAAATGACTGCCCGCGCTTGTGCACCGAGGTGCCACACTTTTTAGTGGCCCGTGCATGAACTGCACGAGCGGACTTTAACCAAAGTTTGATGTGATCGTGGAGCCCTCGCGCCGGTTCATACGGCGATTTGACGCGTCTAGAGCACCACTGTAGTGGCTGTAAATGCCATGGCGGTAGGTGGACTGTCCGTGCACAAACTGGGCTTTGCGGCGATGCGCGGGGGGGGGGGGGGTCAAGACCTGACCACCACATGAAAAAATAAAAAAAACACACACACACATACTTGACTGCTGCACACAGACGCAGCACAACACACACATGTCGAGAGCGGTACAGAGCAGAGCAGCTGCCAGGCAACATTTGTGTCACTTGGCGCGAGAGAGCAAGGTCTGGAGCATGTCGCCGGTTAGCTGCCACGAGGTCGCTGGTACCAGTAGGGGAGGTCAAGGGTCACCCTGGTCCGAGTTTCACTTCCTAAACACTCGTTAGGAACAAATGGTGCAGCCAATACACACCCTTTTACAGCGGCCATTCCCAAGATGCATTGCTTTCACCCCATATCCTTAACCCTGATTGAACACCAAACACCAAAGTATAATCACTTTTAAACTAATTCCTCTGACGTAAGCTATACCTAACCGTTTTGGACCATCTACCTAAATCTAACCACCTCCAACCGTATGACAAACATAAATATTTGAAAGTCATTCCTACATAAATGAAAGCATGAGACCCATGAAATGCCATAAAATGGGCAAGGAACTCTGCAACATGACCCTCCACATTCTACATTTTGTTTGTCATGTTATATGTTATATGTCACATTATATGTTGTATGCTGTAGGGTCTGCTCTGTCTTATTGCACAACTAACAGTTTTAACCACCCAGTGTATTTAGGAAACCTGGAAAATGTCCACTCTTTCACACGTCATTCGTCAATGGTTGTAGTATGGTGTGTTCAGAGAGAGGGAGTGAGAGAGAGACATAGAGAGAGAGAGAGAGAGAGAGATCGGAAAAAACAGCAGCTGACACAGGTCTTCTGAATGGTGTACACGCCGCCTCACTTCCTGTCAGACTACACACACAGACACACAGAGAGCCTAGTGTTTGGCAGGCGTGTGCTTAAGGTGTGAATAAGGGAATGCGTACGTGTGAAAAGTGTGTGTATTCATGTATGAATACAGTCAAACATGGCTGTCCAAAGTTCCTTCCCTTGCAATGCTCGACAGAGCATCGTAGCGTATAATGAACGTTCCCTCAGCTTCTGCAAGCGCCAGGGTAACGCTGCCATGACAGATGGAAGGACTCCCTTGAGCGTGTTGTGGTGCGTCCCAAGGGTAAAAATCGCCAAGCTTCAATTCTCGTAGGAGAACGCTAACATCAACTCCGCCCACTCCGACCTCTTTCATTCATGAGTGTTTCGTGTTTCAAATGAATCATAGTTTGAACATTGATTGTTTTAAATGTGTAATTAAATTTGTGAACATGCCCTGTGGAGCTTACTTTCTTATCCGCAAAAAGTATGCTGCCAGCTTTTGCCGTGAGTAGTGCCAGCGTCTGCCGTCCAGATGTTCTGAGGCCCAGTGTGGAGAATTCTCTCCCGGGAATACCGACATTCCAGAACCATTTGAAAATGACCCCCTTTCCCTGGAATACTGAGGGACAGTTAGGGGAAACACCTGTTGCTGTACCATCACACACACACACACACACACACACATACACACACACACACACACATACACACACGCACACAACCACGGGCACATACACATGCAGACACAAACACACACACGGATTGGCACTCACTTTACTGTAAGGATATACTGAATCACACACGCACACACACACCAGTGAATGGGAAACATGACTCAGACCCGTCAAACCTCCCTGGAATCCAGGCAGAGGTCACATGATCAACGCCCCCACCCCACCCACCCCCTGCTCTGTCAATACAGCCCACCGGCAGGAATGTAGAGACACTGGACAGCCGGAGTCTTGGAGGACCAAGACCCCCCTCTCATGACTCTATAAGAATCTCCTATACTAGAACATCTCTCGTTTCTACCATAAGACTCTCCTATACTAGAACCTCTCCTCTCATGTCTACCATAAGACTATCCTATACTAGAGCATCTCTCATGTCTACCATAAGACTCTCCTATACTAAAACCTCTCTCATGTCTACCATAAGAATCTCCTATAGTAGAACATATCATATCTACCATAAGACTCTCCTATACTAGAACCTCTCCTCTCAATTCTACCTTCAGACCCTCCTAGGCTAGAACATTTCTCATATCTACCATTAGACTCGCCTATACTAGAACATCTCCTCTCATGTCTTCCTTCAGACTCTCCTATACTAGAAAATCTCCTCTCATGTCTACCAGAAGACTATCCTATACTAGAACATCTCCTCTTGTGTCTTCTATAACACCTCCTCGACAATAACATTTTCCCATCGTGCCTTCTCTTATAAGTCATCTTATAAGTCATCTCTTCTAAATAATAAATGTCCTGTTCCCATGGGGATGTCATGTCCATGGGGTGGATGTGAATCACTTATTGTAAGAGGATTTGATACAAACCCCGTTCCCTATCCCCCCTAACTATTCTTTTAGACCTTCCCTGACAGCGTTCGTATTTTTATTTGGAAATGTGTTACATAACGGAAACAAAGTCGTCATTTCTGAATGGATTATTCCCAGGCCTGGTCGTTGTGACACAGAGTCTTTTACAGAGTCTCAAACAGAGGAAAAACGGTTTAAATGGGATTCATCGAAAAAAAAATCAGCAGTGACTCTGAAGCTAGGTTAACATACAAAGAATAAAAAGAAGAGCAAGGTAACGAGGCTATATCGTCACCTAGGTCCCTGAGGATCTAAACCTGAACAAAATGTCCTCCCGGAAAAAACAGCTCACCATGCAAATGAAGGAGATATGCATAATTCCCATCGAGCCCTAGATGTTCTCCAACCTGCTGGTTAGGGAGCACCAACAAGTCCGACATCATCTGAACAGCACTGAACAGCACCCGCCTGCTGACGTCCCCATGCGTCTGACCCACCTGACCGCCGCCGTCTCAGCCCGGAAAAAACAAGCGTTCCCTCCAAGAACAAAACACAACAACAACAAGCACTGCCTCAAGCGCCCTGAGACGTCATGGTACACGGAGACCGCCGGCGAGTCCAAAAACAAGGGTGCCTTTTGTGCGCCTGGGGTTTGTACGGGCGACACAAAGACGCCCTTGATGATCCGGCTTCTTGATCTACTGCGATGACATGGGATCAAACTATTCTCCACTGGATGCAGTGACTCATGGGTCTGGCTACTTACTTTCTATTTTGAAATGCGATACTCCATACTGCCATCCCCATCCCCCCCCCCTCTCTCCCCTCCTATTTTACGCTTGCAAGATGAGAGGAAGTGGGGGAGGTTAACTCTTACCTACCGTCTACTGTCATGCTTTCTCTTCCTCTTTACCTCCAGGAGAAGGTTTGCCAAGACTTTGGAGGTGAAGCTAGGCTAGGGCTTGGGTCTCCCTTGACTTTCAACTCATAAAACTACAACAACAAACCACAAACTGCACCGACACCTCCACCACCACCACCTTCCGCCACGTCAACACATTTTCTAGACAACTTCAACTCATAATTGTGTTTCCACTGAGACAATCTGACTGTTACATAACCGACACCATAACATTCTTGCTTATCTCCATTGTTTGACCAAGCCGTTGAGCGTAAATTGCTCACTGATAACAAAGCTATCCAAGCCCAATGTTGGTGTGTGTAGGGATAGGTTCTGCTTTTGTTGGCCTTACGTGCAACATCTGACAGTATTTTGAAAGTAGGGGGGTGACGAGAGAGGCTGGCAGTGGAGAAAAAGGAATCTGTTTCAACAACAGATATTCTTAGATTGTATATGGCACTTTCCCACTAGGTTAGGTAACACTGTATTCACAGCCACATTCACTCATACTCTATATATATATTACTACTACCATCCCTCTCTCTCTCTCTCTCTCTTTATCAGGCTGTGTTTAAGTGACAGTGTTGGTCCAGCTTAACCTTCTAAACCAGACCAGGCCAGTCGGGTTTTTGCTGACCCACCCAGGGTCGGTCATCTGTCATTCTTGGCATGCTTGAGAGAGCAGAACCGCCCAGTCGGGCTCAGATATAATTAACACTTTTACAACACCGCAACAACCAAATCCTCCACGTAGAACTGAACTCTGAGCTGTAAAAGAGAATCAGAATTCTTGTTTCAGAAGGGTAAGAGTTAGGGGTTTGATGACCAACAGACCTCTTGGTTTCTTTGGACTTTGAGTCTTAAAAATGACGTAACTAACTAAGTCAGTCTTGTTCCAGAACAGTTAAGAGTTAGGTCTGAGGTCCAAAAAACACACTCTGAGTCGTCTCTTGACCATGAATCTTAACCCTATCCCCGAGGGTCAGGTCTGAGGTCCCAGAACACTCTCCAGTTGTCTCTTAGCTATGAAAGCAATTTTGTGTCCCCTACCTCCGGCGATCTTGTTGAGGAGCTGCTGGCGGGCCATAATCCGTCCCAGGCGGTACCCGGAGCGCCGGTGGCGGTGGTCTATTCTGAGGTAGATGTCCTGAGTCTCGGGGGTCATGCTACCCAGACACTCGCGGTCATGGGGCTCCCTGAACATGACTGCTGACACTCTCTCCTCACAGTCCCCAACACAATGTCCGAGCCGAGCTAACCGCTAACTGACTGACACACGCGCACACACACACACACACACACACACGCACACACACACACACACACACACACACACACACACATATACACACAGACACTCACTCTCCTCTCCTAGCAACGGAAAGGCTGCCAGACAGACGCGTGAGTCTGAAGGAATGAACCAAGTGGAGGAGGAGTGGAGCTCCCGGAGGGAGGGGAGGAGGAGGAAGGAGGGGAGGAGTGCCAACACTTCACTTCTAACTCAGGGGAGGGTCATGTGACTGCAGGGAAACCAATAGCGGCACAGCCCAGAGAAAGAGGCCAGCTACCTTGGTGGAGGGTGAGAGAGGTAGACCCCTCCCCCCAGCTGTGGAGGGAAATATAAAAACAGTTGGAATGTGTGTTGGAAGGAGAAAGAGAGAGGAGAGACAGAGAGGATTGGGAGGAGGAGGGAGGGAGGAGCAGAATGTTTCCAACGCCCCCTAATTTAAAACAAGACCACCGCTGTCCCTCAACTCACACTTTTGCCAGCTTTACTGGTGGTGTGGGCGAGAGACCTCGGATTCATGTAGATTAATTACCAGAGAGAGTGGGGGGGAGAGAGAGAGAGCCAGAGAGCAAGAGAGCCAGAGAGCAAGAGAGAGAGAGAGAGTGAGGATGTATGAGAGAGAGAGAGATGTGATTGTTTTTTTTTCTGCTGGAGGAATGTTAATTCCCACTCCCACCGTCCCCCACCCCCCTAATTCCCCCCTACAAAAACACCTGGATGAAAAGCACACACACATACTACAACTTGCAACACCTCCTAGACTGCCGTCGCAATGTACTGAGTAAAAGTAATAAAACTTGTAAAAGCATGAAGAAGATTAATACAATTTTAGGTGTGAGTTTTGAGACTCCGATGGGTGTTAGTGTTTGTGAGAACTTGTTGTTCTTACACTTTCTAATGATGTTTTTTCAGTAAAAAATCAACACCAAACTTTTCCTGTGATTCCTGCAGCAATCCAACACCTGGTTGAAGGAGGAATCCTGGTCAGGGCGTTGTGTGTGTTGACTGCTCTGAAGAAGTCTTGAAAATGAATGAATAAATGGTACACATAACATGTATGTAAACAAATAAATACCCACCAAATGAAAATGGGTTGGTATCCAGGGTGTGTCTCCAAGGTGTGTGTGTGTGTGTGTGTGTGTGTGTGTGTGTGTGTGTGTAGTGTTCGTTCGGGATGCTGCACGAGGCTGACCGGCTGAGGATGGATTGTCCCAGCTGTAGAAAGAGCACCTGCTCCCAGTGTAAATCCCCTGTAAGAAACACACACACACACACACACACACACACACACACACACACACACACACACACACACACACAGATGCACACACACATTTGA
>JAOPJO010000054.1:1901564-1917619 GCA_027123675.1 Molva macrophthalma | reverse complement strand
ACACACACACACACACACACACACACACACACACACACACACACACACACACACACACACACACACACACTAAGATGTACATGTAAACATTCTGTCTCGCACTGCCTCTATTTACAACCAAATGAGTCACTAGACTGAGAAGCACTTAAGACAATCAGAACTTTTAGAGGTAAATTGATTTGTAGGCCCTGTGCAGAAATGTTGGTCTTATTCTTACGGCTGCAATAATATTTGAATGTGTGTCCCAGACGAAAGGTTCTGGGTTTGACCCCCTATGTCCAAAGCCTACCTGTAGGCATCCCCGAGCAAGATGTCCAACCCCTATTTGCTTATTAATGACATTTTATGTGGGGAGGATGCTAATGTGGATTAAAGATATGTACATTGCTAAATACGTGTGTGTGTGTGTGTGTGTGTGTGTGTGTGTGTGTGTGTGTGTGTGTGTGTGTGTGTGTGTGTGTGTAATTGACAGGTATTTCTGAATGACAGGTCTGATGTAAAAATCCACCCTCCGTCAGAAAACACGTCGCTGTTTTGATTACAAGACGACACCATGATGTAGACACGAACCCACCCCCAGTTCAGTGACAGTTCAGTACAGTAGCTGTTTTTAAAAATACTTTAATGGCGATTCTATGGAGGTTTTGTCTGATTTCTACTCTTCTTGATAAAAAAGATTAATAATCAGCTTCTGAGGCACATTTCTTATTTGATTTACTGATATATGTATCAATTATAAATATTTACGGGCTGGGAGTGACGCAGAGGGAAGATGACCGATGTCCTTCGTCTTTCTAGGTTCATGTTGTCCAATTCAAAGGCAAATGTAATTTCAAAGAAATTAAGAAAAACGATTAACTTTTTAGCAAAGGCCTACGTTGTGATTATTAAAAACAACGCTATCAAACTGACAAAAAAAACCTGCACCTATATTTTCAGTTTGTATATGTTTGTATAGGCCTATGATATGTTTCTAATATATTTATGAGGCTAATACAATTGGAGGTCTACAGTTTGGTTTTTTTACTGCACCAAACATACTTAGCAATAAAACACTCGATTTCGATTCTCAAAATAACAGAAATAAACATTATAAAAGATCCACAAAGCTATAGAAACACTAACAGCTCTATAGATTAATATCTTGAGTACCTTATACCGTCCATCATCTCAGTTAACACGGTGGCGTTTTAATGGGAAGTAGCCGTAAATCTCTCGCGCTGAGGAGAACATCAATCAGCTGAGTGTGACAGCGTGATTGAGCTATGATTGAGCAGCACGAGGCCTCTCCCTCGAACCGCAACCGGGCGCTGAGTAAGATCAGGATGGCCACGAACAAATATAAATATATTTTAAATGTAAAACTCAGAAAACCTTAATGCATATAAGATGTGAACTTTAATTATACTATGAAAAACTATGAATAACTGTCACTTATCACTCCTTGACACCAGGGGGAGGTGATGTCATGAAGTTTAGAGTTGTAAACAAACAGAAGAAGAGACATGACCGTGGGCCCCATGCTGTCTGTTGAAAACAAATATAACATGAATGAAAACATTTATTCAGCAGAGATCTAGAGAGATGAAGATCACTTACTTGAGGCAGATCTTACTCAGTTTCTCCAAGAGACCCACGTTTCGTCTTTTCGGCAATTTGGATGGAGTTGCATTCACATGCAGAGGCTTCCATGCAGAAAAAGTAAAGAGTTTTTGAGTCAATACCATAGTATGTTTAGTTTTGTACATTGTAATTTAACAAACAGCCATAACAATTAAGCTATGTACCTGTGTACGGTGGCGAACACAGCAATAAATTGCGTTGTTTACATATTACATAAATATTGTATTGTATTTCTCTCCCTATCCGGATAGCCAGCTGTGCTTTATTCACTTCTATACTATATTCAAATTGTTATGTTATGTTATATTTTTGTTATCGAGATATATGTATGAATGTGGAATATGTTATTGTACTTGTATTCTGCCTTGACTGCCTTGCACCGTTTCTGTAATTTTAAACACCTGATTTGCCGCTTCAGGATTAATTAAGATCATTTTTTTCTTAGACTATATTAACTACACACCTGCACTTGCCAGGTGAGTCCTGACTCCAGGGGACTTCCGGTAGTCCACCACAGCAGGTATGTGTGTGACCTCCCACCCGACCACAGGTTCCCTATGGGAAAGTTTCCCCGGGTCCTGCACTTCCTCCTCCAAGACCAAATCGTCTCAGAACAGCAGGTGATAATGTCCATGTCCTTAATATATAATATATCACCATAATCACATATTGGTGGCATCTTACTTATTAACTTGCCTTAAATCTTTGTAAATAAGCAAATGTTTCTATATTTCATTGTTTATATTATGTGTTATATATATATATATAATCGCATTATTTTTTTATCCAAACCCTAGGTTTGGATACCTGAGCTAGTATCTGAAGAAATACTGAGCTGTGTACATACTATGGAATACGTGAACAACTTTGTGAACGGTAAGGTAGAAGAGAAAGCCCAGAGACGAACCGGGTTTCCCTGGAGCAAAGGTTTAGTGAGACGTTGTCGCTATGAAACGGGTGAGAATGCCTTCTGATACTAATGAATGAAAGTAGGGAGTCGATTGATTCTGGTTCTTTCTCCCATCTCCCGCTCTCCATGCCAGTATTTCGCCCGTCTCTCTGTCCCTCTCCTTTTTTCCCCCCATAGTATAGTGTTATATATGTATGTTGTGAATGAAGTAACTTCAAACAGAAACCGTCCGTGTGTAGGCGGTACGTTGCTGGCAGCGGAGGTGGCTTTGGAGCGCGGCTTGGCATGCAGCACCGCGGGGGGCACGCACCACGCCTACCCCGACCACGGCTCAGGGTTCTGTCTGCTCAACGACCTCGCAGTCACCGCACAGTACCTGAAGAACTCCAATTCATCCCCCTCCTCATCCCCCTCCTCCTCTCCCGCCGGTAGGAAGGTGCTAATCGTGGACCTGGATGTCCATCAGGTGACTCCACTTTGATTTTCTTCCCCCTGATTTGTTTGGTGAGTAGTGTATAATTGTATTGACGGTATGCCCTGTTTTGTTGACTGTACTAAAAATGGGCATTCGGGGACTTTAATTTCACCTCACCACCAACATAAACTGTTACTTTTAAGAATAGAAAAATCCAAGCAAACTTTAAACAATACATATTTTTTGGTAAATATAAAAGTTTTTAATTCTTGGCATAAAATTCAGGAATTAAAGCTGGGTTTAGAGCAATAACTTAAGCGGTGGGAACTAAAGTGAGTCTCGCATCTGAGTTGTAAACTAACCTCCGACTCCCAACAGGGCGATGGCACTGCGTTTATTTTTAAAGACGAGCCAGGGGTTTTTACGTTTTCAGTGCACGCCGAGAAGAACTTTCCCCTGTATAAACAACGGAGTGACCTGGACGTCAGTCTGCCAGACGGAACCGAAGACAGGCAGTATCTCTCCACAGGTAAGATAGCTTTCCTACACTTAGCAGGGCTATATGAGGTGATATACCAAGTTTAAGTTCTAAAGCGGAACCAAATACTTAAAACACACAGAAATCCATCATGTTTACAGAAAATCTGCAAGTTCTGCCAAATCACGATTTATAGAGACAAATTCCCCGGATGGACTGACTCATGGATAAGCACCTTTTTATTCTTGAGAAACATTCTAGCTCAGATTTTTTTTAGAATGGAGTAAATAGATGCAGTAGAACTTACATAGTGCAAGTTTAACTCCATATTATAAAAAACGTATTTAGATTTCTGACATCTTTTTTAAAAACTGTATTTAGAATTGTAGTCTTTATTCTAAAACCGGATTTGAATTCTAAAGTCTATATTTTAAATGCTTTTAACTGCATGTTTCCAGTTGAGGCACACCTACCTGGGCTGCTGGACTCGTTCCGCCCCGACCTGGTTCTGTACGATGCCGGCGTTGACCCTCACCATGACGATGACCTGGGACGACTCCAACTCACCGACACAGGTGAGTGGGCAAGGTCATACATTTTGGGAAATATAGGTTTGATCCCCTTTTGTAAATAATGCTATGTTTAAGTCTGGTGTTTGGAGAAGTTCACTCTAAATCGCTTGCCGTTTGATCCCTATTAAAGGGATCCCTGAAGGCCAACATCTAGCTGCTGTTAACGTCTAGCTGCTGTAAGGCTAAACTAACATTCAGGGTTCTCCTCAGGGTTGTATCAGCGCGATCTTTATGTGATGAAGACTGTGGTGGCAAGAGGCATTCCCATAGCAACCGTCATAGGCGGTGGCTATGCCAGAGATGTCGACAAGTTAGCCGTCAGACACTCCATCGTACACAGAGCAGCAACACAGGTACACACACGCCATCTCCTAGAACGCTACCTTACAGAATATTTAATTGTTGGGACGATGTATACACTTTTAAAATATTTTCTTTTCTTCAATCAGTCGAGGTGTGAACTGCAATGTTTTCTGTTGTAGGTTTGGAAAGAATGTGGAATGTGAAAAGTCTACCAAGGGGAGCCCCGAAGGTGTGTCCAAGTTATGTGCGTATGTGTATATTTTGATTCTGATAAGCTTAAAAAGCAAGACCTAACTATAAAAAGTCAAAGTAAAGTTAATACTATAAATGGTAATTGTCTAGATCATTTGTGTACACCGTCCGTCTTGTATTCTGAGGGCTCTGGAAAAAAATAAAAACAAAATCATTAAAACATTGGACACACTTTATTAACAGAAAAACCGAGACACACACACACATCACTTCCACATAAGATCTATCACAGTTGGTCCAGGCAGGCTATACTGCTGTGGGCGTGGCCTCCTGCCCATGGCCCAATCAGAACAGCCGAACAGTACGCTCTTAAGTGATGCCATCGACTGACATCCAACGGCAAGAGGGGACACTCGCATCACAATGCAAAGTTTTTTCACAGTAAATGAGGCAGTCGAAAACATGGTACTTGCTTAGTTTTAAGTCGCAATGTTTTAAGTCGAGATAGGCAACATGGGACAAATCACAAACACGCAAATCACCAACAGCAAATATCAAGCAGGACTGGTGATGTTTTTTCCGAAGTTTGGGAACCAGGTTATACAGATGTTTCGGAAGATACACTGATTGGTTGGTGAACACAAAAACTTTCTAGAAAACCTATGAAGAAAGTTGGCTTCTCATGTTCACAAGACATGCAACCCAAGTGCATTTTTACGAATAGGCAGAGAAAATGTTTAAGTAGCAATTATATTTTCCTACTACAATCAACATCTCTAAGATCCTTATAAGACCAAATGGAAGAGCTAAAAACACAGGAGGTCCTCTTTGGCTTACAACAAAATCCTTTGAACAAAATAAAAGTTGTATTTCTAAAATACTTAAGACACACATATAAAATTTGTTTGCACAATAATTACAGTAAAACGATAGTAAAAACAGTTGCACTTTGAAAGGAAACCCACTGGATACTGGATACTGCTTGTAAGTCGATAAAAGTAAATGCCATTTAATGCCACACCACAAATACAGCTGCAATAAGTCCGAACGTAGGCAACCCAAAGTTCTGTCGGGACTGCCGGATTTGAGTGGAGCCTTTACATATTTGTTCTCATGTCTATTAGTCATATTTCTAAGTCTTTGAAGTTGCTGCTTTTTAAACAAAAGTTGAACCATGGGCTGTTCTTTGTGCTTTTGGATGAGCCAGAACTGTGGCTAATAAAGGAATTAAAAGAAAAATCAAGTATGATTGGTTTGTTATTACTGAGAACATAGCATGGCTTAAGTGTGTGGAATTCAGTGTGCTGTGGAACTGCTGACACTGGAAACTAGTCTGTTGGACGTTGAGGCAGCATGAATGCGACAAAAGAAACATCAGGTTTAAAATCAGATTTTCCACACCTGAATCTTCTCGGCCACGACGCACCAGTTGGCGTGGTCAAAGTAGGATGCGATGACGTGAAGCTCCTCCACGTGTTTCTCTATCAGCTCAGCCAGCTCCCCCTCCCTGAACACGTGGTAGTACCTCAGACAGGACGCCCCCCTCACCGCCAGACCCCCTTCCTCCTCCTCAGGGCTCTCCCCTCCCCCCTGTTCGCCACTTCCAATTCCACTCTCATCTCCGCCCACTTCCCCACCCTCCTTGCTCGCTGGGACCATGTCGGGCAGTGGCAGCGACCCGTACTCCGACACTATCGCTGCTGCTGGCGGCGGCTGTGGTAATGGGACGTCACTTGCTGTCTCCTTCCTGACACCATCTTGGTGATCACCTTGAAGGTCACTCAGCTCCTCGAACACATCCTCCTCCAAGCTGGCAGTGAGGGCAGATGGTGAGAAGAAGCTGGACACCTGCCTGATGAGGCCCCGCCCCCGAGAGACCACGCCCACCCCGGGTGAAGCCACAGAGATGCTCAGCTCCCTCGACGACGAGTGAGAGACCGACAGGCTGCCGAAGTCGAAGACTGAGTCCAGCGAGCGGGAGAAGAACCACAGCCTGGGGTTTTTCTGCTGGTGCACCTCCGCCACTGATGACGTGCTCCTCGCCTTCCTGTGGGCGTCGCTGCCGGTGTGGGCGTCACCCACACTCTGAGCGCCACCCCTCATCGGCCGCTGGGCGAGGGGAGGTTCTGGGTTCCAGGGGACGAAGATGTCCTGCTTCTCGAACTTGCGGCGCTTCTGCTCCAGCGCCCAGACATAGATCATGATGCGACCGCCGTCCCGGAGGCAGCGTGCCATCTCCCTGATGGCCCGCACACGACGCTCCATGGTGGACAGGTGGTGGATGACTGCATAGCATAGAGGAATTATAACAACCGGTCAGGAGTTTTATCTATAGGAAGGTTTCAAATTATGTCAATGATGATTTCAAATGATGCTTGGTTATTCTAGAATTTGTGGTCAACAAGTACCAAGACGGCAGGTAGAAATGTGCTTTTGGAACTCTCATCACATCACATGATTGAAGCCCTCCTATGATTGGGCTATTATTACACACCCAGTGTCCAAAGGTTCTAGATCACAGATCTAGAACTCTGAAGAGCTCTCCTGTCTGCTGATGAGCAGCCGGCGTACCACACTGAGATACAGTATGCTAGTACACCCTTGCTGTAGGAGCGGTAGAACATGAAGGCATGAACAACTACATGGTATGACCCCATATTATATCATAGTTTTAACATGTCCCTTTTGGATCACAGACATGAGGGAAAAAACTGTGGCTTATTCCTGCAAAAGAGTACATACCCTATGCCACCTTGGCTTTGTGTCACAAAGATCTACTTCCAACAATGGGCATTTTCAAATCGGTGGTTTGAAAAGCAGCCATCTGGCAATCCAATGATGCATCCATAACCGTTGTTACTTAATTGTGTTTTTGGCGGCGAATTAGGCCGCCGGGAGCCAAGAATTGATGGAATCATCACTGCGTCAACAAGGGCTTCATCTCAACTTATCTGTTAGCTTCATCTCATCATTTCTGTTAGCTTAAGCTTGTATGCTAGCTTCATCTCATCCTGTCTGTTTCTTGTGGGGGGGGGGGGGGAATCACAAACAGAATATTTTCTGGAGGGGACTTGAATAATATCACCAATGTATATCAAATTATGTAACAGACACACAGCCATTAATAGTAGCTTAAAATATATATTAATTAATAACTTTTATGCCATTACTATACATATTTACCTATTTTAGCCACACATCTACAAATGCAGCACCATTCTTTCTCTGAAAATAGGCATAGAGGTATAAGGCACCAACGTATATGCAACAGTTCAGACCACTGAGCAGGATACATAGGGGGGACATAAACAAAACCTTTAAGAAGTGTTGGCTTTATCTCTCATCTCATCTTCACCCGCTTATCCGGGGTTGGGTCGCGGGGGCTGCAGCTCTAGCAGGGGACCCAAAACGTCCCTTTTCTGAGCCACATTGACCAGCTCTGACAGGGGCATCCCGAGGCGTTCCCAGGCCAGTGAGGAGATATAATCTCTCCACCTAGTCCCGGGGCTTCCCCGAGGCCTCCTCCCCACTGGACGTGCCTGAAACACCTCCCTAGGGAGGCGCCCAGGGGGCATCCTTACCAGAAGCCCAAACCACCTCAACTGACTCCTTTCTACGCAAAGGAGCAGCGGCTCTACTCCGAGTTCCTCACGGATGGCTGAGCTTCTCACCCTATCTCTAAGGGATACGCCAGCCACCCTGTTGAGAAAACCCATTTCAGCCGCTTGTACCCGTGTTGGCTTTATGTGTGAATTATTTCAAAAGTGGAGTCGGCTTCTATTAAATACATATTTTGAAGCCTATTTCAGACATTGTTCCTGGTCAATTACTGGAATAACCTTTCACAGGCACCACAAGGGATATTCACTATTCACACATGCAACTAAGCTCTGCAACATTGCCGCCTTTCACACATGGCATAGCAGGGTCGGTGTCGTGCCAAAAATCGATCGTCTGCCAAAAGATTATTGCCATCTGCCTTTTATGGGTTGGATTGGCTTTTAAGATGGAAAAAAAACATGTAAAAAAATGACTGGATTGGTTTTAATGGAGGGCACAGAGCAGGTGAAATAATGCAGATTCATAAGGACAATTGAAAAAGATGATAATTGCAGATGGACGTAAACCTTTATGTGCCTCTCCTGGAAATATTACTGCTTTCATTAACAACACAGCCATACCGGATGGTCAGGAAATGTAGGAAATAGGTCTGGAGCGGTGTAGATTTCTTTTGCAGAATATCGGCCCATGCTCCCATTCACACGACATCTCATCTAGTCTGTTGGCTTCTTCTCATCTCGCCTGATAGATTGGTTTCATCAAAAGTAATTTTAATACGTGAAGGTTAATGTTGCCATTATCCGGCACTGCAACAGAACAATTAAACATTGTGTCATGTTCACATATTAAACAGTGTCATTTTCACATATTTAAAAAGTATGTCAAGGCATATTGTGCAGGGTAGTGAGTGTCTTTGCCCTTGTAACTGGTCATTGTTGGCTATAGCGTTTGCTATGAATGTCATTAACCTTGGCTTGGCTGTCCAGCGGTCATTATGACTCATCTTTAATAATAATGATAATATTAATCTCAAAGCCATAAATTATCCCCCGAACTATGTCGTCCACACCGTTGTCGTGGCAACACACACAAACACAATCTATTACCTGCGATAGAGAGGACCGCGTCGAAGACCCCATCACGGTAGGGGAGGTGCAGTCCATCACACACCTGGACCTCGTGTCCCTGACTACCGGCGTATTCCACCAGGGGGCGACAGACGTCACACCCCAGGATCACCACCTTCTTGTTGATGCCCAGGTACTTTCCATTTCCACAGCCTGCCAATGCAAACAGACACACAACATCACAAACACAACCCATATCAGTCATATTCTACATTTAATATGCAAATACATATCTATAGCACTTTTCTAAAAACTCTTAACACTTAAGATAGGAGAAAGAATACAAGCAAGTATTAATAAAAAGGCGCATTATGAAACGGTTTTACAAAACAGATATCAAAAGACATTACGGTAATATATTTTGGATCAAAACCATTACAATGCTACGCTAGTGAGCGAAGGTAAACGTACCGACATCCGCAACCAGGCTGCCGGGCGGCTGGTCCAGCAGGAACTGTCGCACCTTTGGCCAGGCCTTGTAGCGGCTGTCGTTGAAGTAGGGCGCGATTTTGTCGTAAACGCGGTGGACGTGCTCCCTCTCCAACGCACTGGCCGCCGCCTCCATGATGCTAGCGTCGTAGCCACGCTCACGATGTAGCAGCAGCAGTAGCGCCCCCGCCCGCTGGGGTCAGGGCGGGGTCAGTCCATCGCCGTTCCGATACCCCTGGGGAAAGACACACACACATGACTTCGTCGCCAACTGAAAATGGGAGTCTAAGTTGCTTGTGCCGCCACCCAGAGGTCATGGCGGGATATTACAACACAAACTCTCCATTGATGGTGGATCTATGTAAACACACCCACAGAGCAAACTGGTGATCAAATGACCTTCTATAACTCACCAAACATAGCACATGCTGGGTGTGTCTCTAACTGAAATTTACCTGGGTAAACCTCAATGTGGGTGGCCCCAGTCTTACATTGTATAAATAAATTCTTCAGAATTTTAGATAACACACATTATTGTCTTTTAAAATTTTGATTAAATATAGTTAAACTGTTCCTGTAGCAAAACAGCAAAACTAACGTTGAGTTTTAAACATGAAAACAGGAACAGACGTCATGTTTGCAGGCATGGATAAATAGATACACAGACATCTGACAGACGGACAGACAGATAGATGGATAAATACTTTATTAATCCTGAAGGAGATTTAGGCAGCGGGTAGCTCAATACAACACCCCATTAAATACAGACAATATATAAACCTAAGATACTAGAAATAACTTTAAAATACAAGATCCTGTACATGTGATTGAGATTGAGATGAGATTGGCAATGCAGTAGATAAATAAATAATCCACAGTGCAAAAATGATGTGCAATGACAGTAAGCAGGGCTAATATAGCCAGTGAAAATAAAGCAGAAAACAGATCAGAGCATCAGGCCCAGTGCTCAAACTTTCCCCCTCCTCCCTTGGGAAGCGTTGAAGAGCCTTCTGGCTCTGGGAACAAAGGATCTCCTGAGTCAGTCTGTTGAGCAGCTCTGTGCCAGCAAACTGCCACTGAACGTACTCCTCTGCTTACTTATGGTGGTGTGTAGTGGGGGGGGATCGTCTGGGAATTGATTTCCGTTTACTGTTGAGTGGAGGGACTGGGAGACCCATGTTACTGAACCAAACACTCTGTCAGAGATGGTGTGGGAATATAGATAATATAGAGCTTTTAACACTTAAAAATAAATATCAGTTTAATGCTGCTGGACCCCAGCCTCCTCAGAGAATAGAGCCGGCTTCTCACATTCCTGTATAGAATGTCTATGTTCTCTGACCAGGTTTGTCATCCAGCTACAGTGCAAGATACTTAAAGGTCCTGACCCCCTCCTCAACAACCCCCTCAATGGAGACCGGTTGTGGGAGTGGCCCAGACCTACGAAAGTGCACCATCATCTCCTTGGTCTTGGATAAATTCAACTGCAGTTGGTCGACCTGTTGTCTGAGGAGATAGAGGGTCTTCATTATATGTGATGTTAACGCAACCGGCCTGTCATTGAGCACACTGGGGCGCCCCTTCTTAGGCAAAGGGATGAGGCATGATGTACATTGTGGGGACCCTCCCCAGTCTTGGACACACCTTGTCATGGCCGGCTGCTTTCTTGGGGCGAAGTCTCTTCAGCTCTCCTCTGACATGATCTGCAGTGATGATGTATGGGAGGGGGGCTGCAGGAGGGCCACTGACCTGATTTGATTTTCTGATATGCGAAAGGGGGGAGAGGGGGCTGCATTGTCTGTGCTGGTAGCCTGGGGGAGGGGGGCATGAGCAGCTACAGGGGGAGGTGAGCTGGATAGGCATTGGTTGTAGCACCAGGAGCCAGGGAGGGGGGAGGTGTGAGGGTCATGGCTGGACAGCCAGTAGCTGGTAAAGCTGGAATAGGGCAATCAAACCGGTTATAGAAGATGTTGATGAGCTCTCTCTCCACATGTTGTACTACCATTCCTCTGCTTGCAGTCCGTGAAGGTCTTCATATCATCCCAGACCTCCCTCATGTCGTTCTCCTGGAACTTTTTCTCCACCTTCCTCCTCTAGCACTCCTAAGCAGCTCGCAAGCGGAACTCGAGTTCCTTCTCTCCTCAACTCCACCTGGTTCTGGTCTTGAAGGCCCTCTTCTTCTTGTTGAGAAGGCCAAACAGTGTAAACTTAACTGTGTGGCTATTTTTAGGAAAACGGTTTCTAGTCCACGTTTGCTTTAGTCATGTGACTGAAACTCCTTCAAGGTGACAAACGACTTTTCCTTTGGGAATAATAGACCCAGACTGTCGCTTAGCTTCTAGCTTAGCTTAGCTATAGAAACATTTCCTTCAGTCCCGCATGTGTATTAAATGTATTGATCACCCAAATCATTCAGTAAAGATGAGATGAAATGCAACCATTGGATTGTGATGAGGTCACAACAAGAGGTTTCGAGATGTAAGTCAACCGTTTTCCATGACAACAGTCTTAGAAAGAAGGACATGAGGTCAGAGGTCACTTCTAAAAATGAATCAATTTATATTAGGTCTATTAACACATTGACAGGAACGGGTAAGGGGATTAAAGGTCAAACAAGGTCAACAGGAAACACCAGCCGAGACGCTACATCCCTCGAGCAGCAAATGGTGAAGGTGGTTTCAAACCATCGATCTTCCCTCATCCAGCTCGGATTGTCCGTCTCCCTCCCTCTCCCTCCTCTCCTCCCACTCTCACAAAGTGAACAAATAATTCCAAATGATCTTCTGTTCGCCACATGAGGTGTGTAAACGCAACAGCATGTATTGTATTTATGGCGGTGTTGTTGTGGATATTGGTCTCGCTCGCATGTTGACAGGATGTTGCACTTCACAAACCCAACTACCAACCTCCCTTCCTGACTAAAATACAATAGTTGAGCCGGCCTACAAAGTCCTAGAAAACAATAAGCTCCGGTAGCAGTTAAAAGTTTGGAACGGAAAATGGCTTATTATTGTTTTAGAAAGAGAGAACCTGGTTTTACGCCAAAGATTCTTGTAATTGTTATTCGTAGACCGTCTGCGGTCAATCACGGTGGTCTATCTTTGCTTATTATCTTCATCATCATCACCATCATCTTCTTCATGTGCACCATGTACAAGCTCAAATGTCGTGCTGGGACAAATCATTCCTTCGCTCTCCCCTCTGACTCTTTCATGATCTCATAGAACAATCGATTCCATCCCCCAAGTGCTGCATGTTCAGCGGTGTCAAACAAAATATGAAAACAAAATATCAAAGATTTCAGTCCCATGGTCCCTACCTAACCAGAACAGTCCCAGACACGCCCGGCGTCTGACACAACAGAGTTGATTAAATTGATTAAACAGAGTTTAATCAATGTAATGAAGCAGATGATGTGACCTTCATGGGGGCGTGTTTCTATTTATCACAGAAACACAACCAAGCCTTTTCATTCTTTATTCATCTGATAACTGGGACAATAGTTATCATACCACACACACACACACACACACACACACAGTCACACATACTCTCTCCTTCACACCAACATGCACAAACACACACACAGTCACACATACAGGCGAGGACACAAACACTCTCATACACACTCCCACACATATAGAATACACATGCTCACACGACACACGAGGAAAGACACTCACGATACACTCTAACACACGCGCCTCTCTCACATGAAAGGATACACTCACACAATATCTCCCTCCCACACACACACACTACTCATCTCTAGAGGACATTATAATTCTAGTCTTGATTCCAGCTGCAGTCTTTATATACACATCTCTCTCTCTCTCTCTCTCTCTCTCTCTCTCTCTCTCTCTCTCTCTCTCTCTCTCTCTCTCTTTACCAAAGTTACAAAATAAATTCCATCTTGTCCTCTCCATGGCACCAGTGTGTCCCTGTGGAGAATCAAACATCTCATCTCTGGAATCTATTTCGAGAAACAGCCCTTATGTAACGCTGTTGATAACCGTACTCAAACTACCGTTCTGCAGAAACCAACATCTGATCCCTCAAGTCCAACACCTTGGATACTTCTCCCGGGACATTTGGACCGGCTTTTAGTGTAGAAGAACTGCCATCCAGGGTGGCGGTCAAGTAGTAGTAGATAGCAGATATAGAATCTGCTATAAAAAAGCGTTTACATATTTAAACATTAACGAATTGGTCTAGATTCAACCGGTCCCAACGGACGACCGTTGAACCGGTTTGTCGTGTCAACGGTGGCGTGTTTCTGAGACCCGGTCTCACACCTGATCCGAAAATTTAAAATTCCCACTGGTCGTTGGTAACAACAGACCCATACCATGACAGGACACATCATTAAACAGCCGTACCAGCCTAGTCAAAGTTTATCCGGCGCCTTGTTTGTGAAAGACCAAAGCGTTACAAGCCAAATTATTTAAACTAAAACACATGTTTAAGGAAGCACCAGCTTCTCTAAATACACCGTTTCCTGACGACCGGTCAGGTGTCCTAGTCCTACCGTGCATGGTGCAGATGATGTGTAGTCCCCTCGGTTCGGGTTGTTCTGCTCAACTTGTTCCCGTTGATGCACCCGAGCGGCGCGCGCCGCACACCTGCGTTGTGCGCGTCAACAGCACTGTAGTCGCAAGACGGGAAGCCGGTTGAAGCTAAATCGTAATTTCCCGTTAAGGTTACGTTGTACCGATTAATCAGTAGTTTGAGGACTAACCTCGTTTCCAGGCGTTCTCATCTCAGAACGGAACGCCTGGAACGGGATGATCCAAATGACCGTTATTGGCGAGAGAGAGGGCGGGACTTGCATTGACATGGCTTTAGCGGTGAGAGGCGAGAGAGAGGGAGAGACTTCCGGTAGAGGGATATCCGTTTTATGTTTCGGGTATTGCTTTGTCCAATTTTTCGTTGAAACCTAATATTTATTCACTTTGTCACTGTTGTTATTATTGTCATGTTCCTATTCTTCTCGCTCCGGGGTGTGTTAACTGGTGTACCCAGCTCTTAGGACGTAAGAGACCGGAATTAGACCGGGGTAACGCTACAATTCAGGATCCTCTCTCTGCCTATTTGTGGACAGGCGCCACCGCTGCTGAACGTGGTGTTCATTGGCTGCCGTTGTCACGCGACCATCACAGTAAACACGATTTATAAAGCCGCCTGGCCCAATCATATATCATCAGACATTATGATCTGTAGTATGCATGTTAATATCACACTGAGCTATGACCATGGATGTATGATAGTTGACAAGCTGTTTATTCAGAAAGGCGAATTTACCAAGGAGATAGTTGTCTTTGAGTGTGGGAAATGGTGACAGTGGGTGAGGGTTGATTCAGGGTTGATTAAGTGTAAGGGTTTAGGTTTAGGGTAGTTAGGGTTCAGAGTTAAGGGTTAGATTTAGGGTTGTGACAAGGGTTAGGTGTAAGGGGGTTAGGTTTTCAGGGTTAAGGGCAGGGTTGGGATTGATGGGTTAAGGTGTGGGGTTATGGTCCTCCACTCACTAATATCACATCAAACAAAAACTTGAATCTTATCAAAAACAACCCCCTCAAATATTTAATATTACATACACAACAGCGGTATGAAACCAATTAAATATCAATAGGCCTACATATTGCCTATTATAAATTATTGCAGTACCGTGAATAAAAGCCCTCGTCTGATCTGATTTTGCGAGCGTGTGTTTGTGATCGCCTGCTTTGATTTATCACAGTATTATTTCTTCATAAGCACTTTAACCGGAGGAGAGAAAAATTACATTAAACTCCTCATTTACAGCCTCGTCATCACTGTTTTAACACTCAATGTAGTTCAGCTCCGACGTTCTCCTCCCATCGGATGGCTCTCTCATGGTTAACTAATATTTATATTTAGTCATTAAGCAGACGGTCTGTAGCTAAAGCTACCTAAAAGTGAGAGAACAGTACAATCAAAATTGGAGTCACTACAAACCCCAATGATTGTAGTCTACCTGTAGACATAGAGCAATATCCTAAACCCCTATCTTCTCCTTAATGGCAAATACTGAAAGGAAAATGAAGGTATTCATCCAGAGGAAAGGTCTCGTTGATATCAAACGTGATGATCTCTTCGAGCGTCTCAGCAGAGATGAAAGACCAACAGCCAGCAACGGTTGGACAATTATATTTAATGCTATTCTGTTGTTCTAAAAACACCCATGCAGTTTCTCATTGGCTTCCGGCTGTCACTATAAATAGAAGGTTGGTTTTATTTTCGGAGCGTCTCGATCATGAGCCTCAGTGGGGGTCTGTGTACTCGTGTGTTTGTGCTTGTGTCAGGATACGGTCTTTCCTCCTTCAATCATACGTAATCCGATTTCCTCCACTGCTCACTTCCACTGACAAGCTATTTATACCCTACTGGGCTGATGGAGGAGAGGAGAGAGACGGGAGGGGGGAGG
>JAOPJO010000054.1:1890241-1901331 GCA_027123675.1 Molva macrophthalma | reverse complement strand
GTATGGGGCATCTTTCTCAAGGATGCATAAAGGTAGCCTGGCCTTACTGTGGTCAAAACAGAGCAGTTAACCATATATACACATACTATCTATATTCTTATTTAATACAGAAACACCCCAAATACTAGAGGTCAATTAAATAAAAAATATAGATTTTCCCTTTTTAGAAAACATTTCATACAGAAGGTAGAATCTGAAAGATCAAAATTGATCCACTGAATGTAGCATAAACATACAAAAGCAGCTGTGTATGACCCATTCAATTGACTGTTCTGGATTAAAAACATCAACATCCATATTGTCTCGTTGCCAACAGCTGCCTCTACTCTATGGTGGGTTAACGCAGCCTAGTTTTGAAAATGTGGAAGAATTGAGTAGAAAAAATATATTTAAAATGTTCATATTTTTATTTTTTTAAAAGGTACAATGTGTAAGATTTAGTGTCATCTAGCGGTGAGGATGCAGATTGCAACCAACTGAATACACCCCCCCTTTCCAATAACATAGGTGTAGCAAAGCTGGCCTGTACTGCCCTGTAAGGGGCCAGTAGGTATTTCCAAAATGATGTGACCGGCTACGACTGCATCGAGTAGAAAAGTGTCAAGTGATGAGGTTACTTGATAGATTTATAAATTGTAGTTAGGTTTTTAGTCTGTAAAACTATAGGTCATAGCTTACAAGTTAGATAGCGAATATGATTAACATTTAAAACGCGTCCTATCTAGTGCCATCTGTAAATTCTGGGCTTTTGTAAAAACATAGCGTTGCAACATGGCGGGCTCTGTGGAACAAGACCTGCTAGCCATGTAGATAGAGGGCTCATTATAAGGAATTGAATACAAGATTGTTATTTTCATGGGATTATACACTATTTAAAACATACTTATGAATATTTTAATCCATTTCTGTCAAGTCCGTTCCGCTAGATGCCACTAAACACACACCTTTAAAGTTAAGAAAGTTTATTATCTAAAACAGTGCAGACCAAAGAGTGCAAATCTAAACTAAATCTTTTAAACACTAACAATAGAAAATAGTCGATTCGATCCCATGGCAACCCTGAGCAACACTGTAAAAATGATGTTACTGATCTGATAACGAATGTTGAATAAAAAATTTAAATAAACGTTGGTTAAGGTCTTCTTTGTTGGTGTTGCGTCTGGGCGCTGCTGTGTGGTGGCTCTTGTGATATCATGACGGTCTCCACGGAGATGGGGAAACAGAAGCGCTCCAACATCTGGGAGATCTTCTGCTGCGGGACGCCATGTTTGTTCCGCCTGGGGACAGAGGTCAGGGTTGGGAGGTTATGGCTTTGTGGTTGAAAATTACAGATCAGTCGATCACTTTCAGGCAGGCAGTTTATGTGTGTGTGTGTGTGTGTTTAGGATGAGATGTTTTCTCGCTGATATTGTAATCTTGCTTGGACTGTCAATAATGTTTGAGATTAATTTACAAATTAGAGTGGTGGTGAAGTTCCACAATATATGATGGTATATCATATGGAACGCCATTTGAGCCACAAGAGAACATAAGAAATCCAGCATCAAATATATAAATGTAATTTAATGTGTTTAAATTGGTTTAATTGAATTAAAAAATATAAAAATGATTGCATAAATGTTTCAATTGATTTAATATATATTCAAATTTGTTTTGAAAAATAATTAAATGTGAAATGCACTTAATTTATATTTTTCCATTTAAAAGATGTTTTGATTTTTTTTTTTTGGTCTTGCAAGGCTATTTAACGACAAATGTATCTGTTTATACATTTCTCAATTTTTATTACCCTATTATCCTTCTCGATTCTCAAAATGTAAAGGAGACCTATCAATCAAACACCAGCGGGGTTGGACATAGACCAGAGCAGTCGATCAGTAGATCATACATCGTCACCAGAACAGATGGTCAATGCGCTTTCACATCTTACTAAAGTCTGCCACTATGTGGCAGCAAACGGGTTAGAGCACATTCAGGAATATGTTCACATTCCCTTTTTCAATAGTGGCAGTAAGATGCACAAGCGCATAGATTGTAGACTCTGCTGGTTACGATGAATGATCTACTGATCGACTGCTCTGGTCTATGTCCAACCCTGCTGGTGTTTAATTGACAGGCTCATTTACATATTGAGAACCGTCAATGTGAGAAGGATAGGGGAATAGGAATAGGGCAATAAAATAGGAAAAACTGACATATATTCAATTCAATTTATGCTGGATGTATCTTATTTTCTCACGTGGCACAACTGGTGTTCCATGATATCAATCCTTCTTCAGCAGAATGTTTCTCATAACAATCTCAGTTCAATACACACACACACCACCCCACACCACACCCACACGTTTGGAAATAAAACTCACTTCTCCAACTCAACGGGATCAAACTTCCACTGAGTGTTTGGTTCCTGGAAGTAGACTCTGTACCCTCGCTCCAGGGCCTGGAGACCACAAAACAACTTCTGATGATCCCGTCTCAACACACTGCACAGTTTGTTTACACCACAGCATTGTTGAATACTTGATCTTGATTGGTCAGTAACATTCCAAGGATGTGCAATAAAACAACGGTCAAATAAAACTATTGACCAGACGTTTCCTTGACAATGCAAAAATAATTTGCTCAAAGTACCACCAAAGAATAGTTGAATGTAAGCCATCATTAAATCGATTAAAAACAAAAAAAAAATCAAAAAAAAAAAAAAATGATATCCAATCACAGTTGGTAACTATGGTATAAGCCGAAAAAAACACTCTGGGGTGTCCCATTGTTATAAAACAATGTAATTTGGCGGTGGTACATTACTTTCCAATAACGGGACATCCCAAAATGGTTTATTCCTAAGAATCGAGTTGTATGTATCCTGGGGTCTTTATTGTCCTTATCTACTGGTCTGCGTCTGGGAGCACCACCCACCATGGCAATGTAGGGCTTCATCTCCCATGCTTGCAAGTTGGTGTTGTCAATGATCAGTGGAGAACGACCCTTCAGCATAGCTTCATCCGCTACAGACCAGGGAGAGAGAGAGATAGTTAAGGTTGTTAAGGTTAGTTAAGGTTGGTAAGGTTAATTAGTTAGTTAAGTGTCCTACAGTATGGCGCTATCAACTAGAGACCAGGGGAGAGGGTTTAGCTAGTTAGGGTTGTTGAGGTTATTTAGTTAGTTAGATTAGTTATTAAAGGTTAGTTAGGTGTTCTATGGCTATATCAGCTAGAGACCAAAGCTAGAGTTAGTTAGTTAAGGTTACTTAAGCTTGGTTAGGTTAGTTTATCTTAGTTAGATAGGTTAGTTAAGGGTCCTACAGCATGGCTCTATCAGCTACAGTCCAGGGGAGAGGGGTTAGTTAGTTAAGTGAGTGAGTTGGTTGTGTTAGTCAATTTAGTTAGTTCAAGGATGCCAACATCATATGCTGAGGAGGACATGAGGCTCGAACCCACTACCTTCTTGCTGGGAGTTGAGCAAAACGTTAACATTTGAATTCACTCTGAGTTTGTTTAATCAAATTATTTGTATTCTTCCTGTCATAATGCCAGGTTTGCATGGGAAATAAATGGGATGAATAGAAGGTTTGCAAATGCAGTTGTGTAACAAGTTCCATAATGGTAGAGAAGCTCAACATCGCTATTATCGTGTGGATTTATAAATCATAATCTTTTGCTTAGCATTGAACCTGCTCTCATATTGACCACTATACCTCGGTTCTGGTTCCATTGATGAGCTACAGACAGCAGATTGGGGTCATACAGGTAGCCGTCCTGGTTGGCAAAGTAGTCATCAGTACTGAGAATCACCCCACTGGGCCCAGTACACACCAGCTCCCTGTAACACATACACACATTTTATCAAAATGATGGATTGAAAAGGAGTAAGAATTTGCGATAGCCTATGACTTGCTCACTGGCGTTGCTGTAATCTATGTCAGGGATATTAACTAAACTCCACAACATTTAACATCACACAGTGTTGAACACCACAATAAAACACAGAACACTAACGACTTACCGGGCAGTCGTTGATTTACCAGATCCCGGTAACCCCCGCATCAAGATCAGTGACAATGACGAGGATGATGATGATGAAGAGTCTGGGTCTTTGGTGGTACACTCCTCTTGTTGTGAGTTGACCAGTTTGGTTTCTGCTGCAGAACACTGCAGCCATGCTGGGTCTCTGCTCCACTTCCAGGCATCAGGATCACCAGGGGACCCTTTAACACCTGGATCATTGGACTCTGTGTTAGAGCTACAACCCCCCCAACGGTCACCGACCGGGTGGGGTGGAGGACTGGGTCGACAGCCCGGAGGTAGATCACGACACATGCTGGGTGGGAGGAATTGGTCTGGTGGGAAGTGGGAGTCCTGTGGATGGGGATATGGTGTCCAGTGGGGCATAAAGTGTCCTGGTGGTGGGCCTGGGAATGGCCCAGAGAAGCGGGGGGGAGGTTGGAACCGTTGGGGTGGTCTCGGATAACCCATCATCTGAGGATGATGTGGCCGCCAGTATTCATCCTCACTGGGTCGTTGTCGCTTGGGGTCGTGGTTGTACGGGTCATCCGGCTGCCAGTGTTGTTGTTGAGACTGGCGTTTAAGATCGGTGCCTGAACATTGGAAGAAATCGTAACTTCTCTTCGGGTTTGTGTTTAGCGGCTCTCTTCTGGTACATTTGTCCTGGAACTGTGCCTGTTTGTTAGGAGGCCGCGGAGCAGCGTCCGGTGAGTCCAAGGACTCAAGTTCTTGGTAGAAGTCACTCAAACTCTGTTCAATATTCTTCCCCTTGGGCTTGGTCTTACCCGGGCGACATGCGGTCTTGCCCGGGCGACATGCGGGACCAATGAAACTGGTACTGGTCGATCCAACTTTCTTTAAAACACTCTTCTTAACGCCTTCAGGGTCACTACACGACTGCTTTACACGTTTCTTACCTAACGGGTCGCCGTTTGCGGTTTCCCTCAAACTAAGCGACACTTTGGTGGTGCCAAGTTGGCACCAAACCCCACCGGTGGCATACATAAAGCAGAATTCGATTAGATAAGATTTTAAAATACAACCCAAAAAATATTCAACGGCAAATAAACCATACAACGCGTAAGTAACGATACAAGGACGAAAACCTTAAATAATCAAAGGCTCAAATTAACAGGAGTGCTTGAAATTCTAAAAGGTTAGCAGCAGATCTTTCTTTACCGTTTCAAGAAGGGATTAATCATAATCATGGGAATCAAACCAAACACGGAAGTCTCGTCAGTCTTCTTCTCTGGTATTCTAATGTTAGACATTGCTGAGTCGCCACCTATCGACCAAAGTACGGCTGTTGGTCTACTGGTTAGTCATTGAACACCTACTTATATCACTAACCTGCTCCTTTGCTTTAGATAATGGTATCTACTAGCTTTATTTATATATATATAGCAACTTTTCAAACAAAACGTTCCAAAGCGCTTAACAGGATGTATCACAACAAAAATTACTATTCATGAAACCATAATATACAATGATGAAAAGAACAGGAACATACATATACATATAGAAACAAGTGGAGAGAAAAGAGGACCCCAGATTTAATAAAAAACCTGTCTGAACAAGTTATTAGAAGTTTTTTTAAAACCCTCAACATACAGGGGAAGGCGGTTCCACAGAGAAGGTGCCAAGACAACAAGCATCTCTGGTCTTTAGTCTGGCATGAGGGACAAACAGAAACAAAAAGATCCAAGGGGTAGCAAGCTTCTGAGGGGAGTTAAAAGTTCGGAAATTAAGTTGAGATGTACTATATGTTAATGTAGTGTAAATATTGAGGGTAGAAATGCAGTTTATACATTTTCCTTGGTTTGATTGCTTTGATTGGGACAGCCACTCACACACACATGTGATGTTTTATCAACTTTAATCTTAATTATCTAAAAAATATATATTTACTATTGCTTAGAAATTCTATAGCACACGATTCCACTATAGTACCTATCATATGATATTTGTTTTTGTCTTTCTATGTTAATGTATGTACGAGTAGATAGTGACCAAGAAAGTGGCGGAGAGAGAATAATAATAAGAAGTATGCAAGAGAACAGTACTTGCCTGCTTGCAGCAGTGCAAGTAATTAATAGCTACAGATAGCTACAACTGGATGTCATCGGCGTAGAGAGATGCCGCAAAACTGGCCCATGTGTCCCAAGGGAAGCATGTAAAAGGAGAACAAGATTGGTCAAGGGTGAACCCTGCGGTATAACACAAGACAGAGGCACATGTAAAGAGACAAAGTTATTGACCGCTACAGCAAATGTTCTGTTGGAGAGGTAGGGGAACCAATGTAGGGTGCTTCCTGATAAGCCTACCCAAACACGAAGCCTATCAAGTAAGGCAGCCTTTGACACGTCAAAGGCTGCGGTCAGATCGAGCAGCACTAAGATGGAGTGGTCACCTGCAGTCCCATGCATCAGAATTGGTCATTGGTTACTCGAGGGGTGCAGTTCGGTGTTATGGAGCTTCCGAAAGCAAGACTTGAATTTATTAAATCTGTTATTTCCTTCCATCACCTGAGTGAGTGAGCAGGACTTTTTAAATTAAGGGTAGTTTGGAGATGGGCCGGTAGTTGCTAAAGATGGATGGGTCCAGCCTAGGTTAGGGGGCATCTTGCTCAAGGATGCATCTTGCTCAAGGATGCCTACAGCTAGACTTTGGACATTGGGGGATCGAACCCCTAAACCCTCCACATAATAATACAAATGTACTCGTCCAATATGCCATGTTTTTATTATCTTACAATTTTTACATTTACCAAAACATATATATATTTATATAAATTGATTTTACAAAATGAAGGCATAAAGATTCAAGTATTTACACCAACAAAGGCGATTTATAGCTACTCATCCCCTGATTTATTGATTGATAACGTGTGGGACCTCCATGCAGTGGCATTCACTCTCACCGTCAGATCACTGTTAATGAATCCAGTCCAGTGCAACAAGAACAAAACAAGCTTTTCCAACAGGTCTTATCCGAAAGTGGAACAACCGGAGTGCTGCCCCCTACTGGTCAGGAGGCCACACCTCCACCATGCAGGGCCTGTGTGTCAATCTGTGCTAGTCCTTCATCGTTCTCCCACTCTTCCTCCTGCTCCTGCTCCTTCATCGTCCGACCCATCGCCCGCCGAGCCGGGGTTGTCGTTGTCACGGCGACCACGTGTCTCGTCGTTACAACAGCGGCCGGCGTTGTGGACTTGCGTGGGGGGTTGAAGGTCTTTTTGACGCAGGCGGGTGACACCAGACTTCCCAGGGGGCCGAGCGGCGGTGGTGAAGGCATGCGAGACAGATAGTCCAGAGCTCTCCTGCGACGCAAGGTCTTAGGGTCGCTGGTCGGAGGAGGAGGGGGTGGAGGGTTGCTGGTCTGGGGGGTAGAGGATGAGGTAGAGGAGGAGTGCCTGGTCGGCTGATGGGGAGTCACCTGCCACACACACACACCGTCACAGATGAATTAAATAGGGATTATCATCAGATTGTATACAGATTTACATCATAAAGAGATTATAATCAGGTTATATCCATATTAAATTGATATATGGTCAGAATCACCGATGGGGAACCATAAATGCAAGCCACGGGGTACTTATGGTGGATTTTCAATGCAGAAGTAGAATTCACCCTTTAAGGAACAACAAATTCATAAAAAATGACTCGCGCGGGGGGTGTCACGGTAGCTCACCGTGTAGAGCGCTTACCATTAAGGCTTAGCCCTCACCGCAGCGACCCGGGTTCGATTCCTGCCCATGGTCCTTTGCTGCATGTCTCCCCCCCTCTCTTCCATACCTTCCTGACTATCTTACTCTGTACTAAAGCATTAAAAATGTAAAAATAAATCTAAAAAAAAAAAAAAAAGACTCACGCAGACTGCAGGGCATGGTCTACCAGGGGCTATAGGAACAGCCGGGGTTCTTGTCCGGTCCAACCAGGGAGAAGAGCCCACGGCTGCGTCCTCTCCCTTGTTCCAGCAGCTGAGCCTCTCCTGGGCTCTCTGGAGGAACCCGTCCTGAGCCTGGAGGAAGGCAAGGCTAGGTTACTATTTACATAGTCTCTACAGCACGCCTTCAAACACCAAGGCAGAGTGCTTCACATGGGCAGCAATCGCCTTGTTACAGAATGATATGAATTTGTCTGAAATCATCCGGCATGCCTGCACATGAAGACATTTATAATGTATCCAAGATCCATGTGACATTAAACTATTGATAATGTATCCGATATAAATTGATAATGTCGATATCGTAATAGGAAGCCGTTTATCACATGATTGATAATGCATATGAAGCAATTGATAACGTATGACATGGTGACATGTCGTACCCGTGTCTGCGTCCTCAGCTGTGCAAGGGCGTTCTGCAGGTGGGGTTCGCGGGGGTTGGAGGAGAAGGAGGTTAAGTCGCCGGCATACAGGACGGGAAGTGGCGTGGCGCGCCGGGCGTTCAGCTGCAGGTTGCTCAGCGCCAGCAGCGTCGCGGGCCTCACTAGCTCATCCAGACCCCACTGGACCAGGGAGGAGAAAAAGCGAACCTTCACCAGGTTCAGGTCCCCATCCACCAGGTAGACCACCGGGGAGGTCCCTGGGGTTAACATAGAGACATTCAGTCATGCTGAAACGTTTTTATTTAGCAGACACGCTTTTCAAGGTTTCTTGCTCCAAGATGCCTAACGGTTAGACTGCAGACATTGAGTAGCGTATCCAGAACCTTTCGTCTGGGAGTCGAAAGCCCCCCTAGCTTCTTCACAATCCTAGCCCCCCCATGGGATATAATATGAACAGTCTATGAATATATGAAAGACTGTTTCATATGAGAGAACATTGTTTGAACGTGAAAACATACATTTAGTCATTTAGCAGACGCCAGCCTGGTTGAGATGGGGTCCTACCGTGTGTGTCTGCGGTGGAGACGACGTATCCCACTAGGTCCACCTCCCCACAGGGGGTCTGGACCTCTGGGTCTTGGAGCTCCTGGAAGTGGACCGACTGTCGAGCCTGGAAATGATCTGACAGCCAATCCTGTCCCACCTGGATCACCAGCAGTATGGTTAGCACCATTAGCGATAACTAAAAGACTCACTGTTTTCTCTGATGTAAAAGCACAACATAAGAATCACTACGTTTTGTCAAACTTCAACAGCACTAAGTTAAAGTAAAAGCGTCAAGTTAAAGCTCTATGCTAGGTACATTTTCAGCTATCGCTTTTGTAGCTTTAAAAAAAAGGGAGGATTTCTTCTGAAAGAAATTGGTATATCTTTTTTTATTAAGCTGCATCAAAATAGATTCAAATATACTTTATTAAATCGAAATTGGAGTTGAACAAGATCCCTTATTTGGGCATGGGGTACCTGTATTTCCTGGAAGTGTGTCTTGCTGGTGGCGGTCAGCTGGACAGATGCCCCGGGGCTGCGGTTTTTGCCAGTGGCGACGGAGAGGTTGTAGACGCGGTAACGAGCGCCCTCCTTCAGCTGAGCCTGCAGGTCAGCTGGTGGCCTCCACACGTTCAACATGTAGACTGGATGATAAAACGGAAACATCCCATAATATAACACCCTCTGTTATATTATGACAGAGGGTGTCATGGTTACTATAAAGTCACTGAGCAGGTGCTCAAGGACGCCTACAGGTAGACTGCAGACTTTGGAGATCGACCAAGTGGCAGCCATAATTGTTTGTGGGTCGCATGCGGGAGCGACGAACATGTAGTACCTCTAACGGCCTTTAGGTGGTTTATGACAGAGACTAGGATTTAGTTCCAACCAACGGCCTTTAGCTGGTTCACAGTAGAGAATAGCATGTAGTTCCTCCAATGGCCTTTAGCTGGTTCACAGCAGAGAATAGCATGTAGTTCCTCCAATGGCCTTTAGCTGGTTCACAGCAGAGAATAGCATGTAGTTCCTCCAATGGCCTTTAGCTGGTTCACAGTAGAGAATCGCATGTAGTTCCTCTAACAGCATATCGGTGGTTCACGGCAGGGACTAACATGAAGTTCCTCCAGCAGCATTAAGGTGGTTCATGGTAGAGACCACTATGTAGTTTCTCTAACAGCATATAGGTGGTTCATGGTGGGTGGATGCAGAATGACCCACCACCCTTCTAAGTCAAAGGGAAGAAATGTTCATTCAGTAGTACAAACCCAATTAACTTGTTCTTCAGTCAGGAACTCAGTAGCTAGTTTGACTCATCCTATTATGCAATTTGTGAGGTCCTGGTTTACAATGATATTTCATTGTAAACCAGTTTTTTCATTGTAAAAAAGTTATTAAGGTTTGAATATCAAGGAGTCTGGCCATAGACTGGTGTGAGGCGGCCATTCAAGTTCAAGTATAACAAACCCACCAGAGTCACCAGGCGGCGCTCGGGCGTCCACTACACACAGCTTCCAGACCGGGGTGACGTCTCGTCGGGGCCAGCCTCCCTGGCTCTCCTGGGCTTGCTCCAGGGCACGTCGGCAGCGCTCCTGCAGCCCAGCCTGCCTCTTCTCCAGCACGGAGCGCCGATAGCTCTGCAGGACCTCCAGCTGCTGATCACTCAAACACGCCTGACATGCCAGAGAGGTGAGGAGACAGGAGGTGAGGAGAGGAGGAGAGGAGAGGAGGAGAGGAGAGGAGGAGAGGAGAGGAGGAGCGGAGAGGGGTAAGGAGAGGAGAGCATGAGGGGATGACATGTACCCAATTAATCCCAGGAAATGGTGGTTTTGTAGCAGAAAGAACAGGGTAGTAATAAGAATGACAGATATTTATCCAAATACGATGAGAATAAAATGACAAAAAAAAGGTACAAATATATACTGAAAATATGAGCAAATAGACAATAACTGAAGTTGAAATGCACAATAACAGTACTAGAAACAGTTATAAAATGTGCCACGTAAGATATGTTAACTATCTAACTGAAACTAATGATGAAATAAATAAATATATGACATAGTAGACATTTTTTTTCCAAAGCATCTTACAATACCATGAGTGGCTACATTCTGTAACCCTGGCTGTATTGATAACCAGGTAGGGGTGTGTGTGTGTGTGTGTGTGTGTGTGTGTGTGTGTGTGTGTGTGTGTGTGTGTGTGTGTGTGTGTGTGT
>JAOPJO010000054.1:1876318-1890141 GCA_027123675.1 Molva macrophthalma | reverse complement strand
TGTGTGTGTGTGTGTGTGTGTGTGTGTGTGTGTGTGTGTGTGTGTGTGTGTGTGTGTGTGTGTGTGTGTGTGTTCCTACCTCCAGGTAAGCAGGGTCGTTCTCAACCGCTTCATAAAGCTCCTCTCCATCTCTCAGCTTTTCCACATCCTGCTGCCTCAGAGTCCTCCTCCTCCTCCTAGGCGGGTCCTTACCTGTAAGACCCCCAACAGATCAGACCGTACCCCCTACCACACCCCCAAGACCACTCCAGGAAAACCAATACACTCCTCAAGAAGTCTATTAGTCCAGTCCAGACAAGTTCAATTTGAACCTGCATCACACATGCATGATCATTTTTGCATATCGTGGTACAACATGCACTCCAGTTTACAAGTAGCACCAGCATGCAGTTAACTAGGCTAGTTTGTGGCCAACTAACCTAGCGTGAGGCCAACTAGGACTAGGAGTGTTTGTAGTATGACCCGTTTATACCAGTTGTTTACTCCCGTTAACAACCAAACACCAGTACCAAACACTGGGACGAGTTTTACCTCTCGGTCGTACCAAAGTGTTTCAGTCGGTACCTAGAGTATTTCGGTACGGTCCCCAGCCCTAGCAGTACCTTTGTCCTCTCTCTGGATGTCAGCCTGGATCTTGGCGTAAAGGGCCTCCATGGTTTTATTGTTGTTCTCGTCAAACCTCCGAACCTCACGCTCTTCTGCTCGCCCGCTACGGAACACAAAGCCGCCATCTTGCTTCTTCTCCATCCACTGAAAAATAAATAATGTTTGTTTGGATTTCTTTTATAAATTATACAAATACGGTCAAAAATACGGTCAATACACTGACACCACCAGACAATAAACTTTTTTTTTTACATTTTTAATTAGAAACTTTTCTATACTCCAAGGCTGGAGGCCAAGGTTTAGATAAGCTAAGATAGTATTTTATTAATCCCAGAAAGGAAATTTGGGTGCAGTAAGTACAGGACAGTAACAGAAAGAGATACAATTAATTACAATTATTAAAAGTTAAAAGACAAAACCTAAAAACTACTCAAAATAATCTATTGATACAACATGAGTAGTAGCAATGTAAACGCAAGTGTAAAAAAGAGAACCGGAGAGAATCGGAACAGGTAAGTCCAGATGTGCAATCATCTGGACTGTTCCAACAGTTGATTGTTTCTCCCTTTGAAAATCCTACTAATCCAAGTAATTATCCTACATCCTACATAATTATCTAATGATGCTACATCGGTGGCATCGCTAACTAGTGTGTCAGGTGTGCTAGCTCCTGTAGCTATCGGACAGAACCGACGGACCAGGCGGTAGCAGGAACCCACCAAGACGGGGTAGCTCCTGAGTATGAGAAGGTCTACGCAGCCAACCGCCCCACCGGTGCTGTACAGAGAGGACAGGGGCAGCAGGAAGGGTCGGGGGTCACGGTGGAAGCCCAGCTTAGCGTCCCAACGGGCCCGCCTGCTGCTGTTGGCACCAATCTGGAGAAAAACACCACTTCATCATCTTCAACGGCCCAACTCAAAGAGGAAGAACTTGAACTTGGTTGTAAACTAAATTACAACCAACAAACCACTGGTTACTACTGGTCGAGATTACGAACGATGTGAATTCGACAAATAACGGTAAAACCCGACAAAAACAAATGATGACAGAACGTGTTGATGTCTCTAGTAATAGGGTGCGCATTTACTCTGTCTATCACCTACACTTACTAATTACTTGTTTAATGACATGTATCTGAACTCACTTTGGATGAAGGTGTCTGCTAAAGAGCAGGTCAGGGTTAGGACATCATGCTCTAAGATGACTACAGGAGGACTGAGGGCATTGCAGATTCGTACCCAGAACCATTTCATCCGTCAGTCAAACACCCTCACCTCTACACTACCCTTCCTCCCCATGGTACCTTCAACATGAGGCCCTCGGGGGCCTCCAGGGGGGAGCAGCCATCTTGGGACCCCACCAGCTCAGCTCCATTCACCACCAGCTTCCCTCCTGGTTCCAGACGCCCGCGCTGCAGCATGGCCGTCAGCGGGGCGTCCAGCTGGGCTTTGATGGCGTACCAGCCGTCCGTCAGCCACACTATGCCCAGGGGAGGGGCCTGGGAATCCGTCTTGGGGGTCTGCTGGTCGGCCGGTCTAATGGGGGCGCGGGGGTCCAGTCCCGGGCGGACCACCCCACAGACACACAGGACCAGGGTCTTGGCGGCCGTGTCGTCCCGCTCCGTGATCTTCCTCAACGCCGGGCGCCTGCTGTTGTCGACCTCCACGTCGTAGCTGGGACAAAACGCCACACACCTTGGTTAGACGACTAAAGGTACTGAATAAGACAAGGGATCAACGTACATCTGAGGTCTCATGTAACACTTGTATATACACTTTCAAATCAGGGCTCAAAAACCTTTTTTAAATAAAAAAAATGTATGTATGTTATATTTATTTATTTACTTTCTTATACTTTTTCTTGATAAAAAATGCTTTTGTTTTTAAAATGTGACTCCTGCCTATGTATTTATAAGTTCATACAAATATTTATAAAAAAAAGTAAAAGAAAAACTAAATGGATACCATAATCAAACTAAATCCTGAATCCTCCATATGATAAAGAAGCAGCCATTTGCCATAGGCTGTTTAGAATTTAGCACATCAAAGCATAGCGTACCGGTATTTGAGCTGGAGGAGAATCTGTTCTGGGTTCAGCCAGAGGCTAGCCATGGTAGCAGGGAAGGATCTCTCCATGGAGGCTAGCTTCCAGACCACCCAGCGGTAGTGGTTGTACACCCACTCCTGGCTCAGCAGCTTCACGTCCACCCCCGGGCTGTCACACAGAGCCCTGGGGGCCCAACACAACAGACTGGGGGTTAGGGAAAGGATTGTCTTCTATTGCTGTGGTTCTCAACTTTTTTGGATGTGTGGCAGTGACCCTTTGTTTAGGTCTGCAAATCCTAAATTGCATCCTCTTCCCATCAAATCGTTTTAAACCTAATCTAAAGCAACATCTGCCCATAATACCAATGTCCCAGTGAACGTATGTGAATCGCAACATACTAGTTAGATAGTTAGTAGTTTGCACGTGGGTACGAATCATTAGGTTGTCTGTTTCAGTTTCTGTCAGATCTTTACAGGACCTTTAACAGGACACGTTTTAATGAAAATGTATGAAAGACTAGAGTCCGCACACCGTATATTATACCTACGATGTTTACTTCACCAATAACAGCAACGTCTAACCCTCAGTCTGTTTCGAATCTTCATCAGGACGAATCAAAAATGCGTCATCGCCCATCCAGGGGTCAGAGGTCAAGTAGGGGTGCGTTACCTGTAGAACTCCTCTTTGCCCAGGGTCCAGTCGTCCCGGGGGACCAGCCAGCCGCCGTCCGCCAGCTGGACTCCACTCCGCTCGCCGAGCGCTCCCCACCTGAAGAACCGCCGGAAGGAGAGCCGGAACGACTCGGCGTTCTCCGCCGTCACCGCCCACACCGGCTGGTGGACGCCATGTTGGTACAGCTGGCAGAGAACACGCAGATGAATGCAGACGAGTGAGTGGGGGCGGGGTTGGACCAGCGGAAAAGGTACCGGGTTCGAACCTCAGAGTCCACACTGAACTCTACCTGTAGGCATCCTAGAGTAAGAGGCCCTTCCTGCTCCTTATTGATCTATCTTATTGATGTATCTCAAATTCACTGTTCAGTGGCTTTGGATAGAAGCGTCTGAAATGACTTAATAATCCTAATATAAAATACAAATCCACATAAAGAATAATAGAAATTGTAACAACTATTCTGGCACATCACATTACTTCCAAACTTATAAATATGAATAAATATGTCAAGTCAATTAATGAGGAATTAAAACCAACAACACAAATCTGAATGAAGAAACTATGAAATGTACTTTCATAGCTTTTTTCATGCCATTTTGATAATTACAAATTCTTTATAATGAATCATTATTAAAAGGAAGGAAGCCACTGCTTAGTAAAACCAGCCATTAAAACATGATGAACCATCGTCCCCAGTAGTCTAGCAGTGGGTACCTGCTGGGGGGAGTGGCGGCCAGGGGTGAGACCGCAGACGGCGGCCCGAAGAGGGATCCTCGCCACGCCGGAGGTCTTGGCCAGGAACAGACTCCCAGGGAGAGGGCGAACGGTCTGGCGCCTCTTCTTCCTGAGCCTCATGTCCTGGAGGTCCCGCGCCAGACGGAGGTCCTGGAGGTCCTCAGGGTCTCCCGGGTCCTGCTCCACATCTGGTAATAACAATGATTTATTGTATTTATAAAGCGCTCTTCATTTAAGCGATCTCAAAGTACTGTACAGAACATGCAAGTAGAGCTAAATCAATAAAACGCTAACTAAAACATGCTAACAATACCTTCCTATATAAGAAGGTCTTAAGACCACTTGCCTAGTAAGCAGATACGTGGGAGATGCTGGCTTATAAGCTATAGATTATTGACAGTATAATTCTGATGTATTTATTTATACATTTAAAAGGTTTGAAAGGTATCATTAAGGTAATATATATATGAACAGACTGCCTATTGATTTGTAGCCACGAGCTACCATTAGAACTAGAGAAGCTAGTAGCTAGAATCACTTAGTGTTGTGCGATGAGGAGACGTTCACTGAGATATTGATATCACAGGCAGATGTTGATTGGGTTCAATGTTGAGACCTTAAGATGGGGACACGGGCCAGAACCACTGGTACAGAGATATCATTTCGCTATGGAGACAGTACACACCACTGACATGTCAAACATTACTCCAAAGCTACAAAACAATTCAGGTCTGGTTACCCTGGTTTTTAGTTGCCGGGTCACTGGCTATGGCAGCGGACTCCCCTGGGACGCCGTCATGACAACCGCTCCCTCCTCCTTCTCCGTGGGTCTCGGTTACCATTGCAGGACTTTTGGTCGCTATGGCAGCAGGTCGGACGTACAGGCTGGCTTCAGCCGGTGTCGGCGAGGAAGGAGGGAGAGGAAGAGGTGTGGGGGGTTGTGGTTGGAGTGGTTTCTTGGAGGGAGGGATGAACACAGCAGGGGTCCTGGTCCTGGTCGTGCCACGGGGGTCCGGGTTGGTCTGGGAGGTGTCGGTTCTCCTCTTCTTGAGGAACGGAGGGACGAACACCGGAGCTCTGGAGTCCGAGGCCTGGGGGTGAGGGGGGGTAGGAGGCACCGACGCCGGGTCTGGGGGGGACTTCTGATGGGGGATGGCCACGTAGCTCTTCCCATCTCTGACAACAGGGAGGAAACACAGACACACAGGCACACATGTTTAATTATTGTAAGTAGTACGTCCTGGCACTTAAAAATAGTACTTGGCATCGTGTAGCATCCTATCCTAGCTATCTTTGTTGTATACGGGGAATGGGTTAACCTAGCAATTGTAAGCGCTTGGCACTTGTTCTATGAACATCCTTACTGTACCGACAGCGATATATTGTTGTTTCTCGTTCTTCTCACAAATTAACTTATTGTAAGTCGCTTTGGATAAAAGCGTCTGCTAAATGCCCTAAATGTAAATGTAGTATTAGCGCAAAAAGGTTAGAGCAGATATATAACATTTCTAAGGGTTTTCTAAATACCACACACACATCCTTTCTGTATAGCTTCCTAAATCATTTACATGTATCAATGTAGAAGACGCATATGTCCAAGCGATAGGTGTAATAAAGAGGCTACCCAGTCAGTTGCCATTCTTTAAGACGTACCTGTGTGGCCCGGTGATGTGTGGCTCCAGGGAGACCTTGTACTTGAAAACCCTCCTGTCTTTAAGGACACCTTTATCGGGTAAAAAACTAATCAAAGTAAGGAGGCAAGTATAGGCTGGATGTCCAGTAGAGGTTGAACATGCCAGTTTACAAAATAAAAGTCTTCCCCAGTATTTCAAGTCTAGAACTCCACACAAAACTTTAAAAATCAGGCTTGACTTTTAATGAGAATGACAATATTGTTTTCATGTTTTAAATATTGAAGCAATGAATATCTCATACCTCTATGCCGCACATCTTGACAATGAAATGTTTAATTAGGCCTACATTTTGGTCCAGAGTAACAAGACAAAAAGACGAGCTGGCCAAGTAGGGCAACCAGAGGCTCCCTAGTAACAGTTGCCATGGGTAACCAGGCAACCGTTGCCGTGGAGCCCTGGAGCCAACCATCCGGGTGCTAAACCCCAAGTTGAATGAGGAGAGAACTCAGCAGGTTCAGCACAGCCATGTCCTATTTCTCTTCCCTAACTTGGAAAATGTCGGACATAAATTGGGTCGTAAAGTGTTACATTACCATGGGGACCTGGGATGGTAGTGGGTTACATTACCATGGGGACCTGGGAAGGTAGTGGGTCACATTACCATGGGGACCTGGGATTGTAGGGTATTACATTACCATGGGGACCTGGGATGGTAGTGGGTTATATTATCGTGTGGACCTTGGGTCCTAGTGTGTTTTATCACTGTGGGGACCTGGGATCATAGTGTGTCATTACCGTGGGGAGAGCTTTTAGCAGGCAGCAGGGATCTAGCCCTATCCCCATCCACAGCACGATCAAACTCTTCCAATAAACGCCTCTTTAGCGGAGGCTGGTCTGGAAGAGCGAAGAGATATTTGTAAATGTACCGTATTAAACAATATTTTAAGAAGAAGAAAGGAAACGCAAGAAAAAGCTTAGGGGCTGCAATTCTAAATAATTGTAAATGACTAAACTAACTAAACTAAAATGCAATAAATGCAATACGTTTTCAAATGTTGTTCAATAATATTATTTAGTTATTGAGTTAAATCGTCACTCACCAGTCAAATCTGCATCATCTATGGATCTCTTTCCTGTTGCTTTGTGGGTTTCTACCGCTCTATTGACCGAACCATATGATTGGACCGTCATCTTCTCTGACGCCATGGCAGCACTCTCTACTGCCAGTTGCTGACCGTCTACTGAAGCACTCGTATCAGCACTCTGAGCATCACCCTCCAGATGTTCACGCGTAGAAACGAAAGCATTCCTTTGTCTCGGAGTAATTTGCTTCTCAGTTCTCGTTTGATCAGTGTTCAATAATGTTGTCATAACATCTAGCATCTGTAGCTCATTTTTATGGTTTTTAAACGATTCCTCAGAGTGAGAGCTAGCACCAGACATAGAACAAACACTCTCCTCTTCTACATTCAAACGGTTCCTCGCCTTCAAAAGACTGTCCTCGGAGACCTGGACCATTGTGCCCTTTGCGGTGGTGAAGCTAAACTTCATTCCGTCAAGATTCCTTGGGCATTCTCTGGATTTTTCTTCTGTTATCACTGCCTGTGAGGGGGCAACGGTCTCGGCTTCGCAACTTAAGTCGTCAAAGAGTGATTTAGCCTTCTGAAGGGCCTCAGACGACACCTGTACAGGCTTACCGCTGGCTGCGTAAAAACCACCGCCAGGTCTTAGAGGTGGAGCTTTGGTCGGCCCATTGGAATGTACGGGAGCCTCCATAGGGGCATCGCAATCGCTCATCATGGCTTTAGCTTCTTGGAGAGCGACAGCTGAAATGGCCACTCCTTTACCACTGGCGGTCTGAAATCCACCCCTTTGTTTCAGTGTAATCGGATTCGGAGATTGGCCCTGATGGTTTGCTGTTGGAGCAGCTTGTTGTTTTTCTTTGTCAGTTGAATTCTCGTTCAGCAGAGACCTGGCTTTGGTCAGTGCCTTGTCACACACCGACACCATCTTCCCACTGGCCGTAGAGAAACCCCTAGCACTACCCGACTCACTAACCACACTGGGGCCAACATTCTCTGAAGAGGAAGGGCAGGAAGACTTTGCTGTCAAAGTGGACCTTCTTAAAGCGTCCGGCCTAAAGTAATAATTTTTTGGAGATGGACCGGGAAGAGAGCATGCAGTTGAATCATCACTGTTTAGTTTTTCTTCTTCTACCAAATCACATTCGTTCAGAAGAGTTTTGGCTTTTGCCAGTGCTTCACCAGTCACAGAAACTTTCTTCCCACTCGCTGTGGAGAAACCACCGTGACAGTGAGACCCAACAACCGGCGTTGCCGAGCCTGAGGAGAGCGACCCCGACTGCTCCTTCAGAGGTGCTCCCCTGGGGATAGAAACGACACCATTCACCATTGGTTTCTTGAAACCACTGTTATATGTTTGGTTGTCATCATCGCTCTTTGTGGCCAAGTACGCAGAAGGCACTCCGCTAGCGCTTGCTATTTCACCATACTTCTTCTCAGGTCCTGTGAAAGTTTCATTTTTAAAGCTGCAGTCGCTTTCCTTTTTGTTACCCATTACGGTGTTGTCTATGTCATTACACTTCCGATGTTGAGGTGGAGTGCCATCCTGGTTTTCTATAGCATCAAAATCACTGAAGAAACTGCTTGCTGCTTTGACAGCTTGAGCCGATATGGTAATCCCTTTCCCACTGGCCGTTGAGAAACCTCCCTTCAGTTCGCTAACTTTAGTCATATGAAGCTTACTATTCTCACATCCAGGTTTTTCAGCTGTAGGTTTATCACTTAAGATACTTTGACCAAAAGGCGTTTTTGTCACAGTGATAGAGACCTTTTCACTTTTGTTTACTGTGTTCGAATCCGTGAATTCAGGATGGAGATTTTTGCTAGTTTCCACAACAGAACCCCTCTTGGGCGTGTCATGGTTAGGAATCTGTTGAGTGGAAGCAGTGCCACTGTTTACCGATACACGACAGGAGCTGTCAGCAGTATCTGTAAATGGTAAATAACTGTCCTCCAGGTCTGAAAACAAAGCTTTGGCTTTGCTCAAACACTTCTTTGAAACACTGAAGGACTTACCACCAGCGGTTTGAAAGCCTAGGTTACACTTAAAAGGATATTTCTCCTGATGATTGGGTGTTTCAGTGTAACTAGTGATATTAATTTCATGCCCATTTGACATATCAACGGCTTTTAGAGTGGCTTTAGGTTTTGTGGTGTTGGATACATTGATAGCGGAGGACGTTTCATTCTTTTTCAATGGAAAGACTGATTCATTGTCCAAAGTTGAAACCGTGTGGTTGCTGCTTCCTAGAGGAATTTGGACATTTTCATTGAGATGCTTTTCAGCATCAGCGCTAAAACTGTCATCAAAATCTATACCGACAAGAAAGTCTGGGTCTATTTCTGCATCTGTCGCTTTGGGGTAGAGTTCCACTTCTTGAGGGGCTACGTTTGGCTTTGCAGGTTTGAACTGTGTGAAATCAAACTGGGTGTGTGTTTCCTCTAAAAGGCTACACAGCTCCGTGACATCGGCTTTCTGTGACGCAGTCAAACAGTGTTGATTATCCACACTTTTCTCACCTGAAACTGCCGGAACAGAGGCCGGAACGGAGGCTGGGTCGGAGGCCGGAACGGCTGGAATGGCTGAAACGGAGTCATCATTTTGTATGATGGACATGTTCATTTCACTCCTAGTGATTTTGTTCCTTGTGGTGTCGTCATGTCTGGTGAGTGGAATATTGGAAATGCTTTGCTCCTCAACCTCTTTAAAGATATCCCTGGCTCTTTGCAGATTCACTGAAGAAATCTGAATCCCCTTATTTGAAGCCGTTTTGAATCCAGAATACCCACTCGTAGAAGGATGAAATCCTAACCTGTATTGCTCTGTCATAGTGGTGTGACCTTTAGTATTGCGTTCAATATAAACATCTCCACCAAGGTCTCCTTGTGGCCCGATTGACTCTTCAAGCATTGGTCCAATGCCCGATATCGAGTGTAATTCGACAGACTTATTGAACTCGGTTGGATCCTCCTCCATGTCGTCAAAAAGGCTCCTTTCCTTCTCTTCGCTTAGCGGCGTAAAAGGAACAAGTCTCTGTTCTGTCCCTGTAGAGTTAGTACCGTGGAACAATCGATCATGGACGATGGAGGGAACAGGGGATGACGTTTGCGCAAATTTTGTGAGATCAGTAGCACAAGACAGGATGCTAGGGTCAGGCACTACGTAGGAGTTCCTTTGATAGCCTGTCAGCTCCGGCCCTTTATCAGTGTGGTGACAGCCAGTCTCCCCCTGGCTCGCCTCACCATTGGTTAATATTTTCTTGTTCCTTTCCTTGACCAGTAACAGACAGGTGGAGGGGGAGAAGATGTCTTGTGGTTTTTTTACAACCTCGGTCATTTGAGTGAAATCCTGGTCTAAGGCTTTGCAGAGCTGGGACATGTCCAGATCCTGGGTGGTCCCTGTCGCTGCAGAAGGAACTGGCCCACGTCCCGCCAAAGAGTCCTGGATGCTGGGTGTAACATCAGTTGTCGGTACCTGCTGATGCACACACGGTTCTTGGTCTGTAATAAAACATGACAATAGAACAACATTCAGGTTATTGTGTAAAATAGCTCAGATATACAAAACATCTCAGGAATTAGAAAGGAAATGCTTGATAAATGTGAATATCATTGATGCATTAATAGCAATCAACATAATATTTAAAAAAGAACAACTTACTTTAAATTATTTACCGTAAAGACATTTGACCAGAGAAGACAATTATCAGTATCAGAATTAGTAGATCAATAATTTAAAGTTAGTCCATGATAAAGACTTACCAGAGATGAGATTTGATTGTTGTGCTTTCTGAGTTGGCTTGTGTTCATCCTTCACTCTAGGTTGCGGACTCTGAACGTTGTAAACAAACTGTCTTTTTTTCTTACTAAAAAGAGAGTCTGCTGTATTCAACGATGGCACTATTACTTTAGCAGAATCAAATGTGCTTTCAGGTTTTCCCATAGAATGTCCGGATACCGGTTCTTGTTGTTTTCCAGGATTGTCAACTGGTGGAGAACCATCCAAACCAGCCTCTGTGATCTCCGTTAGACTGATTGGAGACCACTGACTGACTGCACTAGCTCCACCGCTAGTCTCTCTCTGACCAGGAGAAGACGGGGCAGGAGGGCAGAGGTCAGTCCCCTCCAGCTTTTCAACCCCCTCGGTTTTCACGGCAGTCTCTGCATCCATCGAGACCTTCCTAGCATTGCGAGTCCGCTCCTTCTGCTTCCGTTTGATCCGCTCCTTGGTTTTCACCCGCCTGAGAGCAGAGCTGCTGTTGGTGAAGAATATGGAGAGGACGTTTTCTGCGCCGTCCAGGACGCTAGCCACCGTGTCGCGGAGCTCTTTGTCATTGATGGCGTCCGGGAGGGTCTGCCTCCACTGGTCGTCGCTCTGTTCCAGGGAGGAATGCTGGGAGTCCGACGACATTCCCTCCTGGCTGGCCTCTCGAACATCGACCACAGCTGATTTCAGATCACCAATAGAAAGATATTATTATTTAATGTAAACTCATGTGGCCAACCTGGCGTCGTTCTAGAGCTCAGTGACTTCCTGCTAGAATAGAGTACAACCTGTTATACTAAATGTTTTGTAAATGATTTCAATATGAATTCACAACTGAATCTGTACCAAACTAGAACAGCTGATAATCTGCATTTACCCTTCTAAAAAACAGGGATAATGTCTTCTCTTTTTAACATTGTTTTTTGTGTGGTTTAAAATGAGTCTTCATACTCTTGCTATAAATAAATGAAATCAAGGCAGTAATATTTAGACTGATACTACTTTAGTTCATCGTTTAAATCATCTGAAATGTAAAACAGTATATAGTGCTTACTTTGAGGAGTGTTGGGTTTGGGGTTCTTGGTGGGCGATAGCAAATTGCCAGATATGTCCGATAGAGACGGGAAGAGCTTCCGGACAAACTAAAGAACAATAGTAGATATCACCATCTTCCCGATTTCATTATCCTTCCGATTTTCTTACTCGTAACAACAAACTCCATATGACAAAAACTGTATTGTCCAACTCAAATTTAGAACAAGGTTCCAATAACGGCCAACTATTATAGAATTAAACTAGTCTTGATAGTTTAGTATAGTTGCTATAAAACACGGAACTACTCACAGTAATATTTTTGTCTTCAGACGGGCTTACAAGAGAGGTCATCTCCTCGGTTTTAGCTGCAGAAGAGATTAGGAACAGAAACAAAATGAAATCATATTTAAAATGCCCAAACTCAATGAAAGTACAAAGAGAACGAGATATCCCCACCACAAGGCTATACTACCACAATTCAGAATAAACCAAAGATCAGATTGCAAATAAGAAAGAAGGCATAACTATGTCTGTCAAGTATAATATGTTTATAATAATAAGCATCATTTCTCAGTTTTCCTCCAGAAAGGTGGTTAGTTGCTGGGTGGTCTTACTCAGGATGAGGGTCGAAGGGATGGCAGGTGGGGTGTTGAGGGAGCTGGTCCAGGACATGTCAGGGTTCACCTGAGCCCCCAGACTCTCCATCATGTTCTGGGAGGACCACCAGCATGATAAATTCCATTAAATAAATTCAAATTGGAGCCATAGCAGAAAAAGAGGGGAGAGAGAGACAGCGTGAGAGAAAGATGGAGAGATAGAAAGAGAAAACAATCTGAAGGAGAGAGGGAGATGAAATAAAAGAGAGAGATCCGAGAGAGAGCAAGAGAGAGATAGACCAACAAGAGAAACTGAGACAGAGAGAGAGAGAGCCAGAGCCAGAGCCAGAGACAGATAGAGAGCGTGAGAGAAGAGACTGACCGAGGCTCGCTGGGGTGTGTCCAGTAGTTCTGCAGTAGACCAGAGAGAAAGACACCAATGAAAAACAAAGTTGACCAATAAAAACAAAGTGCTGAACAACAACAGGATGACAATGTCATCACAGTGACAGCTGAGCTTACCAAAGAGGTTCTGATGGTTTCTGTTCTGGAACAGTTTGGTAACGGGGGTACTGGAGCAGGAAATACAGCGTCATGACAGAAATACAACAGAGGCCCACTAATAACTGCTAAATATGTGTAGTGAAAACGTTATTTTTTGTCAGAGCATTTGATTATCAAATATGACAAAAAAATGCTTCTACTATAAATTGCCTACCCTAGCTTTAAACATAATTTCAACATGATTATTATGATATGATTCAATCTGTTATTATAAAATAATGGGCTCTTTGAGCAAAATACCCAAATGTCAATAATTATCTCCCCTTTTATCTGAGCAAGTGGGATCCAGACTTACTGTTCTGTGGACGACCCCAGCAGTCCTGACCCCGTAGCAGTCCATGGAAGAGGCTCCTTACCTAAGAGGACAGTAAACACAGCATGCATGTATCAACACTAGTGGTAGATGTACACCACTAGCAATAAAAAAATAAGATACTTTATTAATCCCAGATGGAAAATTCGGGGCATGACCAAGCATGGCCATTGACCAAGCATGTACTGTATAGGCCTAAAACAGCTTGACAAAAGCAGAAATTATATTATTTAACAATCAATCTGTATTGAGTACAAATGATATAGTAGAAAGTATTTAGAAAAATCTATAATAAATGTACTGAATGCTGAATATTAATCATTGTCATATAGGCCTATTACACAACGTAAACAATATTTTACAAATACGTAATAAATGTGTATACAAGTGAATGACCTTGTTCAGTAAACGATCCATCGTGCTGCGTGTCGGGGGATAGTAAACTCCTGCTGTGTCTAAATATCTTGGGGGTGGAGAACAGTTGGCTGTCTGCTGCGTTCTTGTCAAATGGTGTTTTAAAGCCCTCATCACGATGAGTGCTTCTTGGTTGGTTCTGTCTGGTTCGGTTATTCTCTTCGTTAGATGCTTTCACCGTGAGAACGTTGAACCAGTCAGGGTCGAGCTGCCCGAGGTCTGCAGACAAACCGAGGAAACACATGTATGACAGACGCGTGTTGTGGCTCTCTGGAGAATATATGATATATAGGGAAATTATATATATATATATATATATATATATATATATATAATTTCCCTACACACATATGCTTTTAA
>JAOPJO010000054.1:1854992-1868158 GCA_027123675.1 Molva macrophthalma | reverse complement strand
ACACAATATCACACACACACACACACACACACACACACACACACACACACACACACACACACACACACACACACACAAGTGAATACATCTTGTAGTTTAGTTTTTAATGCTGGTCTCCTGCTGGTTTTGATAGCATGTCCCTCGTTTTTTTTTTACTCACATGCTGCCTTGTCGCTGGGCACAAATCTGATCTCGGTGATCACTCCCTCTTCATCATCACCATCATCATCACTGGCGTCTTCATCCTCTTCATCCTCAGCATTCTCTTTCATCTCTGCCTCGTTCTCATCTGTGTGTGAGAGATGTTACGAGGATAAGGATATTATCCTTCCTTGATAATGGTGGCTCTGACAATGATTATCAAATGTATAACATGAGCTAATTAGCTTAAAGGTCCAGTGTGTAAAATTGAGGTGGCCACTAGTGTTGAGGTTGCAGATTGCAACCAACTGAATACCCTCCTCACCCCTCCCTTTCCAACGACTACGGTGGCCTGTACTGGGCCTGTAGTGTGATTGATCTAAGGTGCCAGTAGGTACTTCCAAAATGATGCAATCGTCTACGACAGCATCGTGGCTTTATGAATTGCATTTGATTATTTAGTCTGTAAATGTTAAACTATAGATCCTTTTACATTGAAAGCGATGGTCGCTACAGTTTTTTCCCACGTCAATAAAATAATTACAAATCATTGAGCTGAATTTCCATTTTGCGACAATGTGTAGAGCTCTGTCTGTGCAGCGGTTGATGTATGCGTCCAAGAGAGGGTTAAGCTTCTAGGACACTTATAGTATAACGCCACGGTGTGTGTGAAGATGTGTGGAGCTCCTGGCCAGCGGTTGATTTTGATGTCCATGTCCGACAGGGTTAAGCATCTTTGATACACAGTATAACACCACAGTGTGTGGTGCATTTAATATACACCATCGCTCATTATAACGCTCCTACACAAGGCCGGTACTAAAAAATGAATCACAAATAGGTTGTAGCCATGGGGATAACACGCCTCACTACTTCCTGCAACTCTCAGCCCAAAACACATTTTCTTAAAAATGCGTTCCCTCTACAGCAATTTGTCCGTTCTGGACAACTATAGAACCATGGTGGTGCAACATGGCTGCCTCCGTCGAAGAGGACCCGCTCCCATGTAGATATAGAAGGGCTCAAACTAAGGTAACGAAAACGCAACAAATCATATTTTCATGGGATTATACACTTATTAAAACATACTTTTGAATGTTATGTTCCATTTCGGCCAAGTCCGTTCTACTAGATACCACTCAAGTATACACACTGGACCTTTAAACAATGATTACCATTTTATTTAACCTGTAAACCATATACATACTACCAATATCTAGAATTGAATCTCTGCTTATTAACCAACCGTTTCATTAGGTAACGTTAGACGTCAATTATGAACGATTGCTGGGAGCGAAAATTTGTGTGCGTCTGTTAAAAGTATCTTCTCACCGTTGAGCTTGGCATTCACCATAACGTACAGGTGTTCCTGCGGGTAGGTTCCCAGGTCTCGGGAAATGGCATGTAGCCCGATGGTCGGGTACTCCAGAGAGAATCCCATCCCGGATCCGTCAAACCACGACAGACGCCTACCAAACACAACAAAATAGTATTTATCCTCTTATACCGTCAGAGCAGAAGTTAGACAAGCTGATCGACTGTGTAACTGCACATGGACCACTTACGTTTCCGCGACGTAGAGGGTACCACAGCCCAAACCCTTGCCATCTAGGATGGCACTAGTCTCGGCTTGCTCGTGTCTCACTCCGTCGGTGGGAGGAGGAACGCTTTTCAGCAGCACCATGTTGTTGAAGTCTACGATACCGGACTATCAACAAAAAGTGGTGACCTATTTAGCGACAGAAAAGCTCACCAATGTGCAGCGATGATTTAATGCAATGCCTGGCCGTTGTGTGTGCGTTAATCAAGCTGCGTTGATCTCCGTTTAAACGTAGGAGATGCAGAGTTAAATAACCTTGCTGTTCAAGTATCGTATAGTCGTGTTATTATTCTGCAGAAAGTGTTGTTTGGTTCAACAACACGCGTGTTCCGCTCGGTGGGTTCGTTACAGGTGCGTCACAGGCGCGTCCCCGTAGAAGAAGACGCAAAAGAGCGCCACAGGATGAAATAAGAAGTGGAGGCGAATATGTTGCTGCCCCCACGCGCCTGGATGAGGAACTGCGGACTTGAATTTTCAATGTTTTATCTTGGCTTAAACATGTATATTTTTCTTTGTTCTGTACAGTCTGCGATTCCTTTCTTTTTGTGTATTTTTCTTAGAGCTCAGACCTTTAATCCCAATATATATAATTACACTAAAACACTAAAACTAAGTCATGTTTTCATGAGTGAAAACACGCTGGAAAAAATACAAGTGAGACAACAGACGTTTAGAGGAGATGCCTGGGATGTTGGTTTTTAATAACTTAGAAAACATCTATGTTACAGCCATACTACACACGGTACAGTACAACATGGAAAACAAAGACAGATGCATTCACACCCAGCTGTGCCCATTCCTCATCCAAGTCCCCTCCTGGCCTCAGAATCTGGTTCAAATGTGATCCAAAATGTACGTTTTCACTCAGAGGACCACAGACCAAGGCCCCTGTTTCCTAATTCGCTGTGATGAAGACTCAAAACTGAATTTAAAATCGGACAAAACAGACTAATGTACGGCTAGCCGTTGGTATTATATAATGTTATGATTCACTAGAATTACGTTAAATGCAAATTGACCGTGTTACCAAAACCAGAGTTGGTACATATTTGTGTTGTTTCCTGTAAAACTCAGCATAACACTTGACTGTATATAATGCCATAAAAATGTAACAAGACCGGATATAATGCCAAGGTTGTGAATAAATGCCCCTCTTTTAAAGCAGTAAGTGTAAAATAATCTAAACTACTACAGGATTTCAACTTGGACACTCATTGATTGATCAATCAGCAAATCACTTTGCAATTCTGGCTATAGACTTCCATTTCAAAGCTGAAATCCAATAATTATTTCTTTATAAAATAAACCCCAGAGCCTGACCTGTGACATTTTTTCTACCTGCAATTTACCAGTGTCCACACTCTCATTATCTATAGGCTATACATATGTTTCTGAAGTATAATTTCTGAGGTGTGTGTGTGACATGCTTCATCTTGAGTCTCAAAGTAAAAGATCCAAATTATTTAGGAATAGATAGGAAAGGACATACTTTTAGCTCCACAATCTTTCTGTGTAATTCAGAAACAGAGCTTTGCTTCACTCTGGGGGGGGGGGGCAGAATCCTAAAACATTTTTTTTTTTAATAAATCCAAGGTAAAGGCATGTTGTTTTATGAATTACACAGGAACATTTTCCAAGTGCAAAAAAACAATCAGAAAATCTAATCTTGAGTCCACGCTGTTAGAGGAAGCCTCAGATTACACAAGCTACCCTGTTATTTTTTTTTACAAGTTGAAATACTCTCCTTTTTCTTTCTGTTAATCCGTCATCACCGTCGAAAGAAGAGGATGAAGAATGGGCACCGTTCATTATATTTTAGACACACGTTGCGCCGCCCAGAAGCGACTGGCAAACAACAAAAACGAAACATAATAAACGACGGAAGCGGTGGATGGAACAGCGAGTGACCCTTCCCCCCCCCTTATTAACCCAAACATCACAGCATCATCCCACCTCCTCACCTTCATATAGAAAATAGAACACTATATCTTACAAGAAACAGAAACATCTAATATGGTACAAGAAACATCATACAGGCCGAGTATGTACAGGCTTATGGGGACCGACACAACCTTATGGGGACCGACCAAGGGCCTTGGGACACACATGCCAAGTTTGTACAAGCTGATGGGGACACAGGGCCCAGGGACATATACGCCTTATGGGGACCAAAATAGGGCTCTGGGACACAAAGACCAAGTATATACAGGCGAATGCGACTGACCAAGGTCCCCATAAGTATGTACAGGCTTACGAGGACCGACCATGGTCCCAGTAAGAATATACAGGGTTATGGAGGCCCTGGACGATATGGGGATCACTAATATCAGAAAAAACAGCCTGCAGACTTCTTCTGGGGACCTGATCTATGTTGTCCCCACAATCACATGGATCCGCCCCAGGTTGTTTGACCCCAATCTTCACTCTGATGGCCCCAGGATGTAGGAGTTGTTCATTTGTGTTTTCACACACAAAATGGCGATGTCTCACTTCAAATATCAAGTTTTGTATTAATGTGTGTTATTGTCAGGAGTATACAACTAATAATAAAAAAAACAAAACTGGAGTCATTAGTGTTAGATTAGAGTATTTAAAATCATTAAAACAAACAGGGGAATAACCTAACAGCTGCTGGTCTAACCTGCAGAAGGCTGCATCATGAGCCGATACAAAGGAACAACAGCGACACCTAGAGGCCATATTACACTCTCAGTCAGGTAAGGAGGCTGAGCCACTTTTAGTCTATTTACCAATGTACTCGGGTTTTGGAATGTAGCCAAATGGTAGACATTCAACCACTCCCCCCCCCCTCTCTCTCTCTCTCACACACACGCTTGCATAGACACTCTTCTAAACCAACAGGGCGCCGCCATCCAACCAGATAGTCCAACGGCTCCTAGCCAGATGTGTCTGACATGGTTAGCCTTTAGTTGGGGGGGCTTTACAGCAGTGGGTGTTGAATGTTGGGCTGCCTCTTTAGTACTCCTCACACCTGTAGGAGTCGGGGATCGAACCTGTTACTCTTTGTGAGCATTTGGTTCATGGGACCGAGGCTGAGATAAATATACAGGAGACACAAAGACACTGGCTGTTGGTTTGACTCTGTGTTTCTGTTGCTTGTGCGTGCGCGTGGATTTGTGTTGTGCATGTGTGTGTCTTTCTGAACTTCAACCACCTTTCCTCAGTTTTACGGATTTACACGCTTGTCAGAGTATGTTCTGTAAGTTATTTTATGATCATGTGAGTGAACTCTACTGGAGAGAGAGGTAGAGGGAGAGAGACAGAGAGGAGGAAGAGAGAGAAATAGTGTGGGTATAGAGATGGAAAACAGAGAAAGACAGAAGGAGAAAGAAAGAGCGATGAGAGAGAAAGAGAAAGAGAGGGGCATGTGTCGGAAAAAACAGCATCTCACTTCTGAATGGTACACACAAGTCTCCAAGAGAGAGTGTGTGCGTGTATGTGTGTGTCTGTGTGATCCAGTATTAAAAGGATGTAGTCGGTGATAGGCATGATGACAGTTACAGAGATTAAAAACAAGACGCAGTATTCAACGCGAGCACAACCATCACGACGCAGGACTGTTCGGGACAAAGTTTGACAAGTCTGTCTGGCCATCCTCCTCCTTCACCTTCTCCGGAGGTAAGGGGCCGTTGTGCCTGCTGAGCCTCTCCAACCCTGCACTGTCCCTGGGTGAGGCCGGACTGCCGGGCCCAGGCTTCGTCAGGCCTCTGGAGATACGGAGTTTGTCTGTCGGTGACGGGCTGCGGCCACGCTGCTTTTCCTGTGTGCTGACTTCCTCATCAGCATCATCATCTTCATCACCACGCTCACCCTCGCCCCTGGCAACACGAGACTCTCTCTCTGAGGGCTTCTTGTTCTTCGACTCCTTTTCTCCCTCGTCTTCTTCTTCATCTCCACGACCATCATCATCCTCATCCTCGTCGTCGTCCGAGTCGATGCGGTTCAGCCTCTTGCGGACGGGGCGGTCTTCCTCGGAGGACGAATCAGAATCATCAGAGTCGGCTGATTGGTCAGAGTCGTCGTCGGTGGACGGCCGACGTTTCTTCAGCATCTGAGCAAGGCGCTGCTGTCTCCTCTGGGACAGGATCTCCCTCCGCCTCCCCCTCCCCATCTTCTCCTCCTCCTCATCTCTGCCCCGCCTCTTCATCCTCCTCTTCCTCCTCTCACGCTCCTCCTCCTCGGCTGCTGCCGCAAGCCTCCTCCTCTTCAACCGTCTCCTCCTATCCTCTTCATCATCATCATCATCATCATCATCAGCGCGTCTCTTCTTTAACCCCCGGCGGTTCTTCCTTGGCTGCTCCTCTTCCTCGCCTCGCCTCCTCTTCTTGCCTCCACCTCGCCGCCGCCGGCTTCCTCTCTCCTCATCTTCTTCTTCAACGTCGTCCTCATCATCAGACTCTCGGGAGGATGCTGAGGCTAATGCGAAAACATTTGAGAGAGAGAGAGACATTTGAACTTCAGGCTTCGTGGACGAACGCCGGACACACACATGAATTTAAATTGACCATTTTTCACTTCCCCTCCCTTTATTTTGTCCATAATTGACATCCAAACATGGTTGAAACGCTAACTCACCATCACTGTAGTCGCTGGAGAGTCTCTGCCTGCGCTGCTTGAGGTGGGGCTTGTTCTCCTTGCCCTTATTGGCCGAGGCCCGGGAGTTGTCCGACGACTCTGAGGTCTCGCGGTAGTTGACCTGCTGCCGCTGGCCGCGCCTCAAACCCTTCCTCTTTCTGTCCGCCTCGCTGTCACTCATGTCAGATGACCAATCAGAGTCTAGAGACCCAGAGATAGAAGACGATAAGTTACTACTGTACTGCTTCATAGGCAGTGTTGTGAAACGATCGTGGTCTGCAACCTCAACTCTGTTTCCGCGTAAAAATCGCGGGAAAGGCGTGCCATTGAGTGGATGCTGACTGCTCTCCCTCTCCTCCCCCTGTCTCACCAATCTCCTCTTCGGTCTCCCCCTTCTCTTCCTCTTGACTCACCCATCTCCTCCTTACCCTCCTGATTTGGCTTTTGCCCCATTATCCTGACTCACCCATCTCCTCCTCCTCCTCCTGACACACCCTTTTCATCATCAGTCTCCCCCGCCTGACTTACCAAGCTCCTATTCCTCCTCCTGACTCGCCTGTCTCCTCCTCCTGCTGACACACCAATCGCCTCCTCCTGCTTCCCCTCCTGACTCACCCATCTCCTCCTCTGTCTCTCCCTCCTCCTCCTCAGACGAGCGGGGTCTCCGGCGTCGCGGCCTCTTGGCTCGGTGCTGCTGGGTCTTCCTCTTGTGGCCCCTTGCTGTCCTGCTGGCTGTCCCGCGCGGCGCCCCCCGCTTGGGACGCCGGCCACTGGCGTCGCTCCCGGCGTCGCTGCCCCCATCTTCATCATCCTCACCCTCCTCATCCTCCTCTGCTGCAAACTCCTCCTCCTCAGAGCTGGCAGGAGGAAGGACCAGAAGGTAAGAAAACACCTGAGGCAAAAAGGCTTCCCTTTCTTAAGTCTCCCTTCCCTTTCTTTTGAGTCTCCTGATTGGACTGGACGCTGCGGGCATGTCGCTTGGGGGGAGGATGGAGAAGAAGATCGTTACCTATGAAACATAGTGTCTCCTTTTTTTTTGTCAATGATCTTTCTTCATTTGGATTGGAGGAAAAAAGCAGCTGTGATTTTAAGCCTATTCACCGTGTTTTCTTTCGTCTTGACTAAAAACATGGACATACGATGTAAATACCGAAGTTAAATAAAAAAAAAGGATGGAGTTATGAGGTTTCCATGCAGGCTGCGTATGTGTGTCATGTGGCAAGCATATAGCGGTATTGTATGATGCGGCGCATGGCCTGCTTTGAAAACAACATGCAACCGTTTATCCAAACCTTTAACACCTGATGTCAGACGAATTGCGTAATGAACCAAGCATGCTGCACAAAGGTCTAATTAATGGTACACAAAAGGAAAAAAAATACATTCGGAATCATCCAATCACCAGATTAGGAAAACATACATTGGGATTCACTTTGGGCTTCATCCCAACATTCTCAGCCTTTTTACGCTGCACTGATTTCGTAAAAGCTAGCATTTTAACATTCTTTCGTAGGAAGAATGTTAAGGACTGAATGATGAGTTTGTCACGACACATCTCATCACTTCAGTCACCATTCTTCTCAAATGGGAAGATTTCTATTTTGAGGAAGATTAATGAAGTGCATTATAAATATGGGAACCTCTCATGGTCCGCCAGACAGAAAGGCTTGACATGGACCGCAGCAGGACTCATCTTCTTAGGGCGTAATGTGGCCAGACTGGACTAGACTCCCTCTAATGAGTAGCACTCCCACTAGGGCAAAGACTCAATCTTCCCACGTTGGTCGATGAATAAGAGGAATACATAGACAGGAGCCGTCGTCCCAACAACCTCAAAGTTGCCAGTGGTGAGTTTGGTTATGCAATGCCAGCCTGTCTGGCTTACATAAAACCTATTCAACGCCAGCCCAACCGAGGTCAGTGTTAAGGATTACGGACAAGATCACAGCCGTATGATACTCTGGTGAGGTCAGTTAAACCAGAGGAGTATCTTTATCTGAGGATCTGTATCTGGGACTGTTGTTGCAGTTTGTGGCTGTGCTTGATCCCTGTAAAATCCAATCGTCATATGTATGGCAGCGTAGCCATACTTTATTTACTGTCCTTGAACTTTGAATGAGATACAGGACCCTGACCAAAGTTAGAGTGTTCCTTTTCTAACCATGTCTATGCCTTTTTTTAATCCTTTCAATTACTCCTTGACAAACATGTTTGTGATAGCAGTTGAGAGGAATCTTAGAAGCATCATGCATATAAAAGAAGATGTGTAACTCTACAATATGTTATTCCAACATAAGCACAGCACGATTCCTCTCATGTGTAGAGCAGCAGTATAACAGGGTCGACCCTGCTGGGACAGACACTCCATTAATAACTACATATATATATACCGTACTATATTTATCATGACTGACAGCCCTAATTTTGTTTACACGGGGAAAAACGACAAATAGCTTCAGTTTTACTACTCGTGTGTGTGTGTGTGTGTGTGTGTGTGTGTGTGTGTGTGTGTGTGTGTGTGTGTGTGTGTGTGTCTCTACTGGTATACCACTGTACATACTTGCGAATGTCTGTCTGTGCATGCGTGCATGCATTTGTGTGTGACTGTGCACATGTCAGCCCTCTGGATTATAATGAGTGTCTTTCTCCCTTCCACCATCCCTTAATCATTCTGCCTGTTCTCCTCTCCTCACGGAGAGACCTGTCCTCCCGGATCATTACTACTGCAGTCAGAGAGCATCGTCTTTCCATAGTTGAGGAGCTAATTTAGTTTCTGGAACAATGTCCATGCTACACGCCACCTAGGTGACTGCCTCCCTCCACCTAGGTGGCTTTTACAGGGCTCCTCCATAACAAGGACTAGTTTACTACATTGTTTGAGTATAATGATCCAGAGCAGGGGGTGAAACATGCTGCAATGCCCGAGATCTCCCTGAGTGTGCGTGGTGATGGCTGGTTTAACCTGTGCACATTGATTGCTCAATGTGCAGCAGGTGTGCAGCCTCACCCAGCCCCAGAGTCCAATCAGTCTGACTCGGGCCAGGTGGGGCTGCTTAAACCAGCCATAACCCTTTTAAATTAAATGTAGGTTCCACATGAGAGCTATAAGAGCTATGTTTTGCAATGATGAGTAGATAAAGTAGTAGAAAGGAAAGCCAGGAGCAGAAGGTAAGAAAGAGAAAGAAAAAGGTAGAGGTAAAGAATTATTGGAAAGGGAGAATAAAATTAAACTCTAAAAGTGTTATAGGAGTGATGCCTCAACTTGGAGGATTGGATGCAATATGAAGACAATGGGGTGGTGGATGAGGAGGAGGAGGAGGAGGAGGAGGAGGAGGAGGAGGAGGATGAAGAGGAGATGAGCTAGAAAGTAAGGACTTGAGGAACACTAAAAAGAGGAGATAAGAAGAGAATTTCCTAACACCTGACCAAAAAAGTATAAACGCAGAGACAAAGAGACTCCTTAGAGATGCAAGACAATTGGAGCAAGAGAGAGAGAGAGAGAGAGAGAGAGAGAGAGAGAGAGAATAGGTGTAAGAAAGGAAGCGAGATTGTTATGTTATGCAAATAGAAGGAGTAAGGAACATATGAGCAGTAGATTGAGCACAATAAGAAACTAATATAAGAAACACACTTTCCTACAGTGTTCTGTACATCCTGTTTAGGAAGATGTCTCTGGGTGGGATATTATTGCACAAATATACAAAACATCACTTCACTTCCTATGCTTACTAATCCTTACTATCTAATTATTTCAATGTGTTACGTTGTGTGAATGAGTCTTTACACAAGTCAAATGTGTTTCTTCTGAATAATATGAGATGTTGTTACTACAACAAATACCACAAGCTAACCTTCCTCAAAGTTTTATTACATATTTTTGGTGTTGTTAGTTATTCATAATCTTTAGTTTGGCTTCTTGTATGGTTAGAAGGGGTTGGTGACCTTCTATCCAATGTTTGATGAATACGTACAAATGTGAAATCACAAATATAAGAAAAGCTAAATATTTTTCATGCAACGTTATGTTTGCCAATGAAATGCAGCTAGGCGCATGAACATAAGCATGCACGTACGTGAAAGTGCACACACACACAAACACACACAGACACACACACACACACATACACACACACACAAACATCTTTTGGGGTCAGTCTAAGGCAGACTAAGACGTGGCTCAACCTCCTCCTTGCACCGTGGACACATAGTTTATCTGGACCCTATTGGACTCCAGTCACATCGGCCAGGCTGACAGGAGAGGACTTGTACAAACAACACACCTGTTTTCTATCTATTAGTGTTTGAAGCTGACTTCTTGGATTAAACAGCCTTAGGCCTTCCATCGACAAGGGGTTTTGTTTATTATTTTCTATATCTTGGATTAAATACAACATTGTGAACACTATGTGACAATTTAAGGATGTTTAAGCTGAAAAAGACTTGAAGAAGAGTAGGAAGCAGAGAAAGAAGGACAGATGGAAAGGAGGGGTGGCATATGTGGATAAATAACAATGTTGTACATAGACAAACAGAGAAAGATGGAAGATAAACGAGTGAAAGGATGCTCTCATACACAGATACTGTAGAGGCTGAATGGTTGATGGAAGCAAAGGATGGATGAGGGAAACAAGTCACAGAAAAAAGACATTCAGCAACTCAAGCAGGAAGTTGTTAATTAATGTATTAATCAATTAAGGAATTAAGGAAAGTTGACTAAATAAAAGGAAAGAATGGAAAGGACTTTCACTTTGGATGTAGCCATTAAAATGGTGCAGTTATGTACGTTTCCTGAAGGGGGCAGTGGGGTCACTGAAAAGTGGGAAATGTTAGCTCACTTGAAAATAACAAACAAAAAAAGAAAATACCAAAATCGAATAAAAAACAACAACATATGTTTTTCCAGGAAAGGCATTACATACAATCAGTTAAAGTTTAAACCGGCCTATGCATTATATTAAACAATCAGTTAAACAGGCCTATGGAACGACAGAACAGGTCGTTTGTCAATATGACCCAAACAACCAATAAGAGCGTTCACTGGTAACGCTACAGTGTCCCGATCGGCTGGTCGACGAGACTGAGTCTGCCAAAAGAAAATGGATGACGTTTGTTTCATTCTCAGTTAAAAATGCAATATTTTAATAGTTTCGATATTAAAATGCATTTTGATAATATTTCTAGCGAAAAATGTGCAGTTTATTTTCCTAATCTTCGTTCAGTGAATGTAGATGATTTTGAGTTTGTTATTTAAGGCAAGGTTTTATTTCGTTGCTATGGTGATTGATATGGACGCTGCTAGCCCTGAAACCATGCAGCTTGCATGCTGTTTGGATCATTGTCTTTGCGTTGTCATGTCAATAGTGGTATTTAATGTAACTGATGATGTTCTTTAGATAAAAACGTAGACTTTCGAGTTACCAAGGGATGGTATTTAATCTTCTTTAGTACGGACTAGGCCGACGTTTTTTTTTTAAACAAATAACTATTAACAATTAATACCGATTTAAATGTTTTTTTGAAGCGTCAATGCAATCAATAAAGTAAGAGACAGGCAAAAAAGATTTTCAAGACACTTGATTGTTCAACATGTGTGTCATAGACCTACAGGAAGTGATGCAACACACCATTCATGGTACACCATTTTGAGATTTCAGAGAGATCTCTCAGAAGTGAAATCTTTAAATCTTTAAAATTATCTTCAGCATCAATCCAATCCTCACTTTGCACGCATGGCTTATCAGGGTTAGGGTCAGCCACTCACTGTAACGCTACACGCATGGATAATATGTTTCATCTGGTTTCCTGTTTTCCCATGTGATGTTCTAGGTAATAAATTATAGAACTCCAGGCTCCTGACAAATCCAACACTTGAGCTATACAACTTTCAAACAAAGATGAAACAATATGTTATTTATATATTTTAAAATAAAAATATTGAAGTAAATCTGTAAAAAAAAAATTCTGTTCAGTGTACCTTAGCTTTAAAATGTTTCTTCCTGTAAAAAATGTAATAAATTCTCAGAATGTAAATTGGCTGCTTGTTCTCCCCCTTCCCCTCTGTACCGCGGTAGGTGGTAGGTCTTCATCTCCAATAATAATACATGAACAACGATGAGTCTTCACCTTAACCAAGGTAATGACAGATGAATAGTGACAGGTTTTAAGCTAACTAGATGATGTGCCCTCAAGGCTAAATAGTTTCTGTAGAATTCTCTCGAAGTCCATTCTGAAATGTTTTCCAGATAACTAATTAAGACATCTACGTCCTCCATTTAATCATATTACATCATGTAACCCCACCCAGTCAAGCATTAACAAGCTGACACCGCTGAGAAATGTAGAGAAGAAAATAACATGATTAAAATAGAACAGATCCATTCCCTTTGTCATAATACATTTCAAAGAACGATATCCACTTCCGCAATTTATATAACTAGTATATATTATCTAATTATATAACTATAACTACAAATACATTTAATTGATGAAAATATTATGTCATGGTTGAAATGTGTTTCTTTCCAACTCCTTAGATCTCTGGTACACTGTTTGCATTGTAATGTTTATTTTTGACAAAAGTAGGCTACTTATTACTTATTTACTTGAATTACTAATAGAGTTAAGGTCAGGGAAGGGAGAACAATGAGGCATTGGTTAGGTTTGTAGGAGAGAACTTGGAGCAGTTCTTGACTCTTTATCTCAGATGATTCAAGGACTGCACCTCCTGCCAGGCAAGAAGAGAGGCATGTTTACTCTGTCCACACACACACACACACACACACACACACACACACACACACACACACACACACACACACACACACACACA
>JAOPJO010000054.1:1834353-1851724 GCA_027123675.1 Molva macrophthalma | reverse complement strand
TAATGAAATAGACTCAAACTGACTCAATGAGACACTCAAACTGACTTAATGAGACAAACTAAACTGACTTAATGAAATAGACTCAAACTGACTCAATGAGACACTCAAACTGACTTAATGAGACAAACTAAACTGACTTAATGAAACAGACTTAAACTGACTTAACGAAACTGACTCAAACTAGAATGATAAAACTGACTCAAGGAACAGTTTGAGTCTGTTACTTGTGACTTATGAAACAGTTCTTTGTGTCCAGGGATGACTCCAAGAGGCAAGACATAAAATGTAGTAAAATAATAATACTACAGCTGGAATGAATTCTACCAAAAAATCGATTGAAAATAAGGACCGTTAAACTTTATAACATCAAATCCACCCACAGACAAACACACACTCCACTGTACCTGCAGATCCTTGCCGATCTCCGGAGCGACCTCCCCTCCTCCTCCAGCGCCTCCTGCTCTGCCTCCCGCTCCTTCTCCTCCCTCCCCTTCTTCTTGTTCCTCTTGTGGGGGGGGATCTTGATCTTCAGCCTGATGCCTTCCTTCTGGAGCTCTGAGGAGGCCACCTCCAGGAGCCCCGGCTTCGCCTGCGTGTCCTGCCCAGCCTGCCTCTCCTTCCCCTGGGCTTCCAATGCATCGCTGCTGGGCGCCGGCTCCACAGCGGCCTCGGGCTCCAGATCTGTCGGCTTTTTTACCAGAGTCTCCTTCTCAGTTTCATCTGTTCTCTCCTCCTCTTTCTTCGCTCTCTCCTCCTCTATTTGAAGGGGCTTCTGGGGCACCTCCTTGGCAGAGAGGAGGTGCTCCTCCACCTTCAGGACGGTTCCTGCAATGGGGTGCGGGGGCGAGGATGAGGGAGGTGGAGGTGGGGATGGAGCTGGTGGTGTTTGTGTGTCTGAGTGCTCTTCTGTCTCAATGTCCACGGAACACTTCCTCACCAGCACCGACTGTCTGTTCCCCTCCCTCTCTTTCTCCTCCCACCTCCCCACGTCTTCTGACCTCCTCCTCCCCCCTGGCCCGTCTACCCCCTCCTCACCCATCCGCTGGTCATCCCCTGGCCCGTTACGCTCCAGTGGCTCTGCCCCTGGCACCCGGGGCCGCTCCATAGGGCTACGGATCACCCCCACGTGGCCTATGACCCCCACCTGACCTATGACACCGATGACACCATTCTGCCCTCCCTCTTTATGTGGCAGCGGTGGAGGGATGGGGAGGAGAGCCCCCTTCCCATTTGTCAGCTCCAGCTGGGGGGCGTTCTCCTCCGAGGTGACATGGGGCGCTAAAGAGTTTGTCAGCTTCCCCTCGGTCACCTGACTGCCGTCCTTGCTCTGGATAACAGAAGGGTTACACACGATGATGCTACTGCCCTTGTTGTTGTTGTTTAGGTGGTTGCGGTTGTCTTGGAAACCCTCTGCGAGCTTAAGCTCTCTCTTCTTCAGCGGTATCTTGGCCTGCTGGCTGCTCCTCACCACAGCACGCTCTGCCTCCTCCTCCCTGTTCACTTCCTGTTTGGTGATGACAGACGCGGGCGCCATGACGACGGAGACAGCGTTGCTAGGGGTGTTGCTCGGGACTTCTGGGTCTCTGGTTTCAGGTTTGATGATGGCGGTGATGGTGCTCACGCGGTTATCGATGACAAGAAATGATGCCGGCGACTTCCTGTCTACTGGGAGGTCAGCCGGATGCGCTTTGAGGTCAACCTCCAACTCTTCCTGTTTGACGAGCCCCGCCACTTCCTGTTTGACAAGTCCCGCCTCTTCTTGCTTCATGGCTGATCACAGAAGACACAGAAGATGAAAGGTCACAGAAGGCAATCAACTACTTTTTAGAAGCGGGGAGTCTTCTTATCTAACCAATCAAATCTAAATCTAGAGTAAATCAAAACACCAGAAAATAAGTTACAAGTTTGAGGTATATTTGTCACATGCACATTAATAAAATTAAAATACTTTCAGACATCCTCTGAAACAGGTGCAACATGTAAAACCAAAACAATATCCCGCTCAAAGATAGTAATCAAGATAAGCAGCAGCACTGACTCCAACACAACCAGCAGACATGTTACCCGGCTGTAAAGGCTCCTCTGTCTTCAGGGGGAGGACTGTTGTGTCGTTTGGTTTCTCGTCTGTGGTTTTAGGAGGTTCAGATGGAACCGACAGGTTCTTGTTCGCTAGATGGTCACCAGAATCCTCTTCCTTCTTCAGACGATCTGCATCTTCTCCTGAAACACAAACGCATGATTGAGTTAAACTGAGACTGTCCACCTGAGCTCAGAGTCTCAAGCCTCAGATGCATGCCCAGTGGTTCTCATCCCAGTCTGCTTTTGTTCCCATCTTTAGGTCTGAAATGTGTTGCTTCTTAATCTCTTACATGTGTGCCCTTCCACAAACACAACACTTTAACCAACATATGGCTGTAATATCAATGTCCCAGTGAACATATGTGCATTGCACCACACTGATTGATTAGTAATTGTTCACTCATGGCTACAAATCATCAGGGCAGACTGTTTGTGTGTACAGGACCTTATGAGACCTTTCTAACCTTTTCAATGATTTGAGGTTGGGAAACAGTGGTGTAAAGCTGGACAGAAGGGACCACAGTCAACAAGAATCATTACAGAGCTATTACCTTACAGAGTAACTACACAAAAGGATTCACATTCTAAACAATGACTGGCAATGTACACCCCTCAATCCATCCATTCCTCATCCTGGCTCTTACCTGTCTTGTCCTCTCCCTCTGGGCTGCCGCTGGCTGAACCTCCCTGGGTCTTGGTCTGGTTGTGGTTGGGGTCTATCTGGGACTTCAGCAGGTCTAACGCCTCTGCTAGGTCGTTACGATTTCTGGAGGAAAGCATTGTTCAGGGTTTTCCAACAAAAAAAAAGTTTAGTGGATGGGGATATACTTAAGAGAAAAAGGCAAGCAATAGCGTAGGGTCGTACCCTCAATTTTGAATAGTCTAATCAGCGTTCAAGTCTTCTAAAATTTCTCAGTCAAACAATCATGGGTTTAACATAAAAGAAAAACATGTGCATTGCAATAACCAAATTATACTGGTTATAGAGGCTGCTGAAGGCAAGTGAAAATGAACACCTCACTAAATCCTACACACTGCATCTTTGCGCAGGTAACGAATGGGACAACCCACAGTCCGAGTGTTGCGGTGTTAACTGAAAACGTGTCGTTCGTTCAAGTGAGGCAAAAAGAGAGGCAATCCCTGGTATTTCAAGCAGTTCTACCACTAAACCCACGGTGACTTGGACCGCTGAGTCTGCCTTTCTGCTGTGCTGAAAGGACATTAGCGCACACAAAAAAACACAAAATGCAACTTGCAGGGATTACACACACACCCACTCGCGCTGGTGAAAATTATTCCCTGTCCGTAGTGCATTTTCGCTGGTCTGCTAAATGTAATGGTGGAGCATTTGTTCTACATGCTGAAACACATCATTCAACTGTATTTTACATTTGTGATCAACATTTGTGTGTCAAACGCTGCTACATTCTATTTATCGATGGGGGTTTTGTCATGACCGGATGTGAATACCGTGCATAATCAGACGGATCTCTCCTTCTCCACAGAGACCGGCCACTGTTTGATTACATCGATTATTATATTAATAATGGTATATTATATTAGCCTATATTATAGTATATTAGGCTTGCAGTAGCCTATATTTCCTTTCAAATAGAATGCAGATGCTGACATGAACAGACACGCACATTGTTGTATATTTTGAAAAGTGAATTTGTTAGAAGGGGCGGTCCGTCATTAAGCGGAGGTGCTGCACCTTGCCTATAGACAGCTGTGGGAAACCCTGATTGTGGGTCAGTGGCCAGCTCAGGTTCACTACAAACCAATATTACACCATAACAAACTAATGCCATCAGGCTGTAGTGGATGACAATACTCCAACGAATGAAACATAATACAATGAAATGGAACAGAGAAAAGCGGCTATAATACAACAGAATGTTATACATCAGAATCAGAAAGTGTATTATTGCAGGGCAACTTTGCACGTCAGTTTTTTATGATATATTGGTGCAGTAAAGGAAAACAGATACAACAAACAACTGTACAAGGATGTTATATAAATAAACTAATTTATATAACAAATAAAAATCAAAAATCGACAGAATAATGTTGCCCCATTAAATGTGAATATTTATAATTATTTCCATTATTTATCTAGTAATAGTAGAACTGACATTGTTGTTATGTACCATTATTAATTAATTAAAGACTTTTTTACTTTTTTAAAGATTTGTTTTTGCATTTTAATGCTTTATGATAGACAGGAAAGAGGGAAAAACATGCAGCAAAGGACCACGGGCAGGAATAGAACCCGGGTCGCTGCGGTAAGGACTGAGCCTTTCAAATGGTACGCGCTCTACACGGTGAGCTACCAGGGCACCCCCTTAATTAAAGGTTTAACAGGAAGTGAGACAGGAAGTAGCGTACCTGACGATGCACCTCCAGCTGGAGCCGTCCAGGTCATCCTGCTCCTCGGTGTACAGCCGGATGTTCTGCTCCGGGTCCAGCTGCAGCCAGTAAAGCAGGCCCTGCCAGTCCCGGCCAATCGGCTGCAGCCGCATCTTCTCTGGCTCCTCCTCGTTCACCACCGCCTTGAACTTCAGGTTGTCGTCAAACTGACACTCACACAGATACTGGAGGAGAGATGAATACACAATAATACACATGTATTAATGTGCACTGTCACTGTCTGTTCAGCAACTTAACGCTTCGACCATAATTGGACTCGAGCAAGTGGAGATAAGGGGAGGGGAAGAGATGAAGGCTGTAGAGGAGGTGTAGGTGTAGAGGAGAGGGAAGGTGTAGAGGAGGTGTAGAGGAAAGGAGATGGAAGGTGTAGTGGAGGGGTAGGTTTCGAGAAAGTGTAGAGGAGAGGAGAGGAGAGGAGAGGAGAGGAGAGGAAAGGAGAGAAGAGGAGAGGAGAGGAGAGGGAAAGTCTAGAGGAGATGTTGGTCCAGAGGAGTTGTAGAGGAGAGGAAAGGTGTAGAGTAGGTGTAGGTGAAGAGAAGGTGTAGAGAAGAGGGAAGGTGTACAGGAGGTCTAGCAGAGATGAGAGGAAAGGTTGAGAGGAGGTGTAGGTGTAGAGGGAAGGTGTAGAGGAGGTGTCAGTGTAGAGATGGTGTAGAGGAGGTGTAGATGTAGAGAAGGTGTAGAGAAGACAGAAGGTGTAGAGGAGGTGTGTGGTACCTTGAGGATGGTGGATTTGCTCTCCATGGACATCTGCATGTAGCGGTTCTGCTCCAGCTCCCAGGCCCAGCTGCTGTTCAGTTCCTGGCACACCTGGGGAGACGACAGAAAGATAACCAGTTAACCAGTCAGTCAGTTAACTTTTGGGCTTTTTGACTCCCAAGGTCAAAAGTTCTGGGTTCAAACACCACTAATCTACCTAATCTACTTGCTACTTAATGACATGCCTCTAAAAACAAATTCACTTTGGATAAGGATGTTGGCTAAATGGCTAAATAGCTATGTTGGTCATTTCTGATCTCTGTATTTGACTCCTTTCAAACCTCCTACCTTCATTAATCAACACACAATGATGTTCACCGTGTACATTAGCCACAAACTCAATATTAAACGCATATTAAACACACACAAACACATATAAATCACTCACCTTGGCCAGGTATTTCTCCCAGCGGTCTGTAGTGACAGACTTGCCCAGCTTTCTGAGTAGTTTAACATGAAGATCGACCAAGGGCTGGGGAACTGAAAATAGATCAAAATATGAAACCATTCTTCTGCTTGTTGTTGACAAACCATTCATGTTGTTTATATTGTTATTGCTTTTTAAAGAAATTGGGAATTATATTATTATTTATTTATAATTGTTTTAACAGATTAATTTGAAGTATTTATGAAATCTACCAAAAAGAGAAAGTTCAAATCAATTACTACCCAGACTGCGTATTACAATATGCTTTTCAGTTATGCAAATGTAAGTATATAATTTTACATTGGCCTAATAGCCTAACTGCTGCAACAGCAATAATATTTAATTATTCTGAAAGTGTCACTGGAGTTTAAATTTGCTTAATTAACACCTTCCATCAAGGTACATTCATAATGGATATTAACATATATGGAGGTTATTATGCATGGAAGGTATCCCATTGATTTCAGTAGAACTACTGTGATGATATTACATGTGAATACAGTATGGTTCTCCTGAAACCTTATCTTTTTTAACACTTGCCATTAAGTAAGTAAAAACAAATACATATATCATAACACATATGGTGTATTAATCATGCAAGTATCCTCTTGATTACATCCTTGGGATACAATCAATTGAATTACATATTCCCCTTTCTCTCTGGATTAGTCTCACTCAGTGGATTACTGTTACTGTCATTTACAAGTCACTGATTGGGACAACGTAAGTCATATGTGTTATAACAGGGACATTATGTAAAATATCATGGACATTATCACTGAACATTTAAATCTAACCATATACATTGTACCTGTACTTCGGAATGATTCTGTACATACACAGCTATTTTCCGCCCTTATACATCTCTGTGATCCTTACCGTTAACCTGTGATATTTTGACATTGTTAATTTGTATTTGCACATTACCATTGACCTCTTATGAATGGCCGTTACTGTTACTGTGACTTGTGGCATTTACATTTTTGGAATTGCACCCTACTGTTAATTTGTTTACATTTGAATGTATAATACCTACCGTTACCTGTCACATGTCTAGCAGTACATATGGTTATTGCACCTTACTGACAGCCTGCTCTTTTACTATTTTACTCTTATATTGTTTATTTGCACTCATGCATTTATTTGCTCTGTTCCTACTTTGTTATGCAACTGCCGCACAATATTTCCCCTAGGGATAAATAAAGACTATTATTATTGTATATTATTGTATTAGATAGAGATTATACTGTATAATTTTCCTAAAACCCTATTCCAATGAACACTTTCCAAGAAATAAGTAATGAAGTGTATTTACATTATACATATGTAGTTTATCAAACATTGATTAAAAGTATTCCATTGATTTCAATAGAGAAATTATGTGACCGGGAAGCTACTGCTAACCAGCTAGCAGAGCTACCTGCTATTACAAAACAACACGCCAAATATTCCGTGTAATATACTTGTAACAAGCGTGGCAAATATCACATGACCAATCTATCACTGGATACCGATGTGATTTGGGTGGTGATAGAAACATGTTTGGAATAAATACGAGTGTAATGTGTAGTATGCGCTTGTTAGCCGAGAGGCTAATTTTCAGTTTAAAGATTAGATGCGTACTGCGCCTGCGCAAAGTTGACAGAGACCCCATCTTCTGCCCAGGAAATAAAATGCAGCATGTCTTTAATGTTAAAATAACAACATTATGAAACACAATTACAACACATAGAACAAGTGTTATAACATGCCTCTGTGGTAGTCAGCTGAATGCTGTGTGTGAGAGTGTGTGTAGTGTGTGCGTGTGTGTGGTCACCCAGCAGTACTGCATCATGGCTTCCACACTAACTTTACAATTACAAAGATCAATATTTCACACGCTGTGGAAGTATCGACTAGTCTGTCAGATAGAAAATATCCGACAGTGTAAGTCTGCCCACACAACCACCACACACTTTCTCCTGGCGAAGAAGAAGAATAGGAGGGTGATGAGGATGAGGATGATGCTGGTGGTGGTAAAAAAAAAGGCCCCCTTCTCCTTCTGGTTTTAGGTGTCGCAGCTTTCGACCACTTTCCCTTGCCCCCCTTCCCACGGCCTCACCTGTCGACGTCTCCCGGAGATAGCGTTCCATCTGCGGGAAGGAGATCTCGGGCAGGTCCAGGGTCTGTCCGTAGCGCTCCATGAAGCCGCAGACCACCGCGAAGCTCGGGCATAGATCTGGACCGGAGCTCGGCGCTGCCGCCGGGGCAGCCATCTTTCCAAACGGGGGGAAGAGAGAGGGGGAGAGGGGGTACGGCGACCGCGACTCGTTACGACTGGGATGCGATCGCGAATGAAACGAGGAGGGAGAGAAGGAGGAGAACGAGGAAAGAAGTTGCTGGGATGACAGGGCACAGCGACGAGTGCCCACAATTCATCGCGCTGGAAACGTATTGTGTGGACGCTTTTCGATTCGGTTTCGCAGAGACTCGATTTGAGAAAACAGAATAACAGAAATGTATAGCACACTTTGAGGGGAGGGAGGTGTTTCGTTATTATACCATATTGGTTGACGTGATTGTTCAAATTGAGAAAATTGTCAAATAAAATTAAACACTAACGTTTATCATGTATGAATCTTTTCGACGTAATTTACAGTAAACACAATTTACGTGAATTACAATATTCGTTCTTATGGAAACAGTACGCGGCGCGTCACGATCACGCAGCCGGTGGTTAGCAGCGTGCTGGGGGAACGGCGGCTCTTAATTGGCTGAGAGGACTGACGGAGGGGGCGTGTTCATATAAAACAGGCGGGGTTTGCGTAACAAGAAAGCACGACCACATCTGTGATTTTTATTTTGATGCGGACATAATTTCCCAGTTCAGTTAAATATATCAAGTTTCAATCACAAAAGATCATGCGTAATATAGTTGGTAGAAACTTATTATTTAACTGATTTATTGTCCTGACGGCAAAGGCAAAGAAATACCAAGGCGGGAGGAAGAGGTTGTGCACCCGACCGGAAGAAGATTAATTGTAAAGTTTCTATTGTTATTGTTTTGTTTACGGAACATATTTTCTCTGAGGCTACTGTGAAGTTATCGATCCGCCCCGACTTCGTGTGGAAACTTTCGATTCGAACAGGATATAGAAGAGTCGATAAAGAGGTTCACACCAAGATCGATTTATCTTTCTTAACCGGCGGCCTCCTCAACACCCGCCAGGTAAACGTGATGTTCATTATAGTGAAGAGACGTGGGGATAGAATATGATCCAACATCTAAACAGATGGGGACGAAGTCTTGCCGCCTCGGGAGATATCGGCTTACATGTTGCAGGTCTCTCTTACAGTCAGTCTGCCCTGATGTTTATGTTTTTGTACAGTGATATGAGATCAAGGAGTCTCCCAAACCTGTAGAAAACCGGCTACTCATGAATATTCACATTATAACGAATGGAAATGATTGCATATACGATTTAAACTTAACCTTAACTTTTAACTTATTGTTATGTTCATTTACGTGTTTAGACCTAGTGTTCTTCTAGGCATGGGCTGCATTGATTACATTATTCCAGTTTTTGGGTTTTAATTAAATCGTCCCCATCCAAACCTATTTCACCCTTCTTCACTCGTAGTGTGTAGGCTACTTTATGTACAAACCAGAACTGACGATAAGGGAAACTGAAAGCTGCTTTATCAGCGTCTAGTTTAAAGAGAAGTAAAAGGAGAATGTGCTACAGATGCTACAGCGTGACCAGATGTTATTGCTGTTTGCCTCAAATGCCCTCTTCCCCAGCACGTTGTGTATTATATCCAATTATTTGACCCTGTGAGGTCAGAATGTTGCTATATGCTTTAATTTGTCAAAGACAAAAAAGTGATATTATAAAGTAATATGAATAACACAAAAACACAAAGGCTTAACTAAATCAGCCTCGGACACGACCCCTCCTCAGTCGTCCAGCCAACAGGTGGGTCAGAGATGGCGATCGCTCACGTCGCCACGGAGTACGTGTTCAGTGACTTCCTGCTGAAGGACCCGACCCAGGCTCGCTACCAAAACATCCGCACAGAGCTGGCCGTGGACAAGATGGTGACCTGCGTGGCGGTGGGCCTGCCTCTCCTCCTCATCTCGCTAGCCTTTGCACAGGAAGTGTCCGTCGGTGAGTGGCAACCTCCACCGCAGCCCATGCTTGACAGTTTCAGCCGATTAACAATGAATACAGAGACAGGTCATTAAGCACCAAGTAGGGGTTAGACAGTGAATACAGAGACGGGTCATTAAATGGACTGCATTTATATAGCACTTTTCTAACCAGCAGCCACTCAAAGTGCTTTACAATCATTGCCTAACATTCCCCCATTTATACAGACATTCACACACTGACAGCGGCGCAGCCATGCCAGGTGACAGCCAGCTCGTCGGGAGCAGTTAGGGTTAGGTGTCTTGCTCAGGGACACCTCGACACTCACCTAGGAAGAGCCGGGGGTCGAACTAACAACCTTCCGGTTGCCAGTGAACCGCTGTACCTCCTGAGCCACTGCCTCCCCCAAAAGATAAAGAGAAACTTAAAGAGAAAAAAGAGAAGCTAGAGGTTAGACAGTGAATACAGAGACTGATCATTAAGGAGCAGGTAGGGGTTAGACAGTGAATACAGAGACGGGTCATTAAGGAGCAGGCAGGTGTAAGGACATCTTGCTCAAAGATGTTGACAAGTAGACTGCAGACATTGGGGATCAAACCCATAACCTTTTGGCAGGGAGTCAAATCCTCGCAACTAATGCACCAATGTATCCAGCACGTTTGTTCAATTATTCATATCTTTACACTGTAGCTAATTGTTCAAAATAGTTTTAATAAGATTGTAGAACTCAATTTTTCTTGTTGTCTGTCCATCTGATCAGAAACATGTTGTGGTTATTTGTTGGTTCCAGGAACTCAGATCAGCTGTTTCGCTCCCTCCAACTTCTCGTGGAGACAGGCGGCCTACGTGGACTCATACTGCTGGGCCTCCGTGCACACACACGCACTGCCTCTGTGGCTGCACAAGGTACACACACACACACGCACTGCCTCTGTGGCTGCACAAGGTACACACACACGCGCACACTGTGTTGGTCTACACACCAATTGTTAAGTGAAAAATGGATACAAAAAGGTAAATAGCCTTGCATTACAGAAACTATATCAATAAACAGGGCAACATGTCAGAACGACAACATTTCCTTAAATATGACTCACAATATAATCATAAACACAATTGAAACCTCTCTGCTATGAATCACCAGAACTGGAAGGGCTGGTTTTAGACTTTTTTTAGGCTTTGAACAGGCTTGTCAAGGCCTCAAGGTCTGGTTTGGGCCCGGTGGAGCTGAAAGAAATTACATAGTTTGCCCTAATCCATCACTGTTATCAATTCTGCTTTTCATAATAATATTTCCAGGTTATATATTTGCATCCCAGGAAGCAATGCATGACTGGTTCCACTTGTTCATACACATAGAAGAACACACACCGCTTTAACCCCATCAACATCTGCCCCATATATCAATGTCCCAGTGATGTAGGTAGTAGTAGTTTGCTAGTGGCTACGAATCGCGATGTAGTCTTTAAGGGACATTTACGATTACTCGAATTTCCAATCTGGGATCAATAAAATATTATCTTTAAAGATGTTCATGCATTACCCTCTTATTTTGTTTTGTTTAGCCGTCTTCTAAAATGTTTTTTAATTCTCAGATTCTCCAATTTTTACTTTACTGTTTTGAACTCATTTCATTTCTTCTTCTTGTGTTTCAATATAAATAAAGTGAGCTTGATTTGTCCCCAGTTCTTCCCCTACATCCTGCTGCTGGTGGCGGTGCTGATGTACACGCCGGCGCTGTTCTGGCGTTTCACGGCCGCTCCGCTGCTCCAGTCAGACCTGGGCTTCATCATGGAGGAGCTGGACCGGTGCTACAACAGAGCCGTCACCCTGGCCAAGCGCATGGCCACACACGACCTGCCCTCCACAGATGGGTAACCGCGGCAACCAAATGATTATAATATCCCACGGCGTAGCTTAAATGAAGGCCGAATGATTCTTCTGCGTCAAATAGCAGTAGTAGGTGTGTTGCACGGGTCTATATACGCCGGTGATTGCATTTCTGATTCTGTGTCTGTGAACAGGTTACACTTTACAATATGGTTACATTTATAAACCATTTTTTTTACATTAGTTAATGCAGTAATAAACATAATACTGTTCACTAATAGGCTAGTAATCATTTACTTATGGTGTTCATGTTAACTAAGTTAATTGTGGTCAAGGCAATATCATCTTAATTAATGAACCCTTATTGTTAAGTGTTACCAATGAACATTTGTGCTTCTGGGGACTATGCCCCCTGCCTTAGAGGCCTAAGATGTACCTACGGCAATTATTCAATGCAGAAGTAAATTTGTGCTTTAGACTTAACTCAGCACTTTGAAAACAAGTCAGTTCCCAGCTAAAAGGTTTTGGGTTTGAACCCCACAGCCTAACCTGTAGGCATCCTTAAGCAACATGCCTCCATACCCCTACCGGCTCCTTAATGACCGGTCTCTGTATCCCCTGTAAGTCACTTTGGATAAAAGTGTCTAAATAGCCATGATACTACTAACTATTCTTATTTTGTGATGTATGTTTTCAGTTAATTTAGCCCACGTGCGGTGTCACATATCCCATTACTCAACACCCGTCACCTCCTCCTTTCCCCCTCTCTCCAGCGACCCGACCGACGGCTGCTTCATGTACCCCCTGGTGGAGAAGTACCTGGTGACCAAGCGTTGCTCCCGGGGGGTGCTGGTTCGATACCTGGTGTGCCGCGGAGCCACACTGCTCATCCTGCTGTGTGCGTGCGTGTATCTGGGCTACTACCTGCGTCTTGCCTCCCTCACCGATGAGTTCGGCTGCTCGCTGCGCACTGGCCTCCTGGTGGACGACCCGACGGTCCCGGAGAAGGTGCAGTGCAAGCTGATCGCCGTGGGGGTCTTCTCCCTGCTCTGGTCAGTCAGCTGGTCTTGTTTAGTTGTTTGTTTTTATATTGTTTTGTATGGGTGGGTGGGGGTGGTGGTTCAATAAGTGTGGCTCAATGTTCACTGGGACTTCGATATTACAGGCAGAACAACAGAGGTAGGGTTTGACAGGTGTGTGTTTTGCAGTCTCGTCAACCTGGTGTTGTTCTCCGCGTTGGTTCCCGTGGTGATCTACGCCAGTCTCCGCCCCCTCCTCTGCATCGGGAACACCAGCTTCCTGGACACATATCAATCACTGCCCACGGTCAGCGTTCTGCCCCGGCCTGGTGGCCAATGGGACGACCTGGCTCTGTACCTGCTCTTCCTGGAAGAGAACCTCAGTGAACTGAAGTCTTACAAGTACATTAAGGTGTGTATGTTCTTTATTTCTCATGTTGGATGTGTTCCACATGTCTCCATGTTTATGTACCTCTCTCTCTTACACAAAATCCTCTCTACCTCCGTCTCCCCCCCCCAGGTGTTGGAGCTGCTGAAGCGCAGGGGGGAGTGTTCTGGCGAGGACTTTGACAGTATGGGACTGCTGCAGACGCTGTGCCTGGTGAAGATGGACATGGTGGACGGCAGGAAGGCCCCGAGAGGAGCTGATAAAAGGGGCGACCTCGGCTCCGCCAGCCCCAACGGGAGCCCCGGCCTGCCAGGCCCAACCACCACCCCCAGCCCCGGTGCCAAGCCCAGCAGAGAGGGGTCGGAGTCAGCCTCAGTGGCCGACAGCAACAGCCAGGAGACGGAGATGAAGGGTGAGTCCTTCCCCTCCCATAATGTTGACATTTATTTTTTGCGTCTACAATTGTACTACTCTTTGTGTATAGACATATTTTCTGTATATTTTCAGCATATTTTATGTAGTGTTACGTATTTCTCTGTGTTTGAACATTGTTTGAAACAATTTTGATAATGTAAGTACAATTTAGTACATTATGTACAATTTAGCAAAATATATAACATAGATCTAGTCATTTTTAAATATTTGAATGCGGAAATGTTATATATTATACCTTTTTAACGTTGCATGCCTAAATGTAAGCAATGGGCGATTTCGATAATCACTTAATAAGAGTGTGTTAACCCATGACTAAGGTTGACGATTTCATCATTGAGTTATGCGACACTTCTGAACAATGACATCATGGCTTGTCCCTTTGTCGGACTTCGAGCACAGATCGTTGCCTGTGCGCTGCACTCCAAGCTGCGGGACCTAGCGGTGCGGTAGCCTTTTGGGTATCGATTTGGCGTCTATAGTATTTTTTAAGACACTCCGAGATGGGTTGCAGCACAAAACCACCGGAGATTAAACCAAGATTAAGATTAATATTAATACACTTTATTAACATTGTTTTGTGATGCATGTTCAAATTAGTACACTACAGTATAGTCTACTTTATAGTAAGCTACAGCTTCATATCTTCAAAATAAATGCATAAATATACTATTATAATACACGTTATTAGAATTCTCATAGAGCCAGCTTTTCCATGCTGACGTACTGCAAAAGAACTGACTAGGCTTCAACCTATAAAAGCACTGAAATAGCAATGACGGCTTGGGCATTCCCTGATTCCATTTTCAGGGTGCGATCGATGATGGCTTTGAAACCTTTTCAGGTTTAACCTATCCAAGATTGTGTGAACTCGAGATTGAAATCAGCTGTTCTGAAACCAAAAATGCACACAGTCCAGAGAAGCGATGCTTGAATCAAAGTTCTGGTTTTAATTTAAACATATCCTAACCTGCTACTTGAAACAGGGCCTGTTTTTAACACTTGTTTAACAGTAAATATAAGCGCTAACTTTTAAGATTAAAGGTGCTACTGCATACTCTGTTACACCCTAAATAATTGTAAACCGCCAATTAAAATATAAAAATACCTTTTTATTTCCCCCCTCCAGAATTCACTCGATTGCTCCCAGTAGACGGCAGCCAGCTGCTGTAGGGTGGGCCAGTTTGCCAGTGCACCGTCTGATTGGTTGCTGCTGTTGGCTGGGCATCCACTGCTATTGGATGAGACTATTGACTGTGTCATCGTGGGGAAGTAGCTCCTGCATTCTGCCTTGTACTGTTTTACACACCAGCCTGTGCTGACATGGGTGAAGTCTGGTTATATGTTCTCAATGTGGTTTACCTTACAGAGGAACCTTGCCTACAAGCTGCTGGAGTACATGTGTTTTGATTTGACATGATCAAAACACATGATTTTGTATTCACTGAATGTGTTGCAACTGCTGGTACTTATTAGATAGTGAAGTGTGTGTGTGTGCTTACTTAAAGGGCTTCTAATTTAGAAATTACAAACCATTTCAAAATCAACCGGACAGGGGGGAGTGTCCACACAGAAGTTGGTATATTTTAAGTTAAAGTATAAATAGGGGCCCTTTACTTTTTCCATGTGTGGCCACCATTGTCATATTTTAGTGTCGAGAGGTCGGTCTGAACTTTAGCAATAGTCTTCGTTTTTTATTGTGACTTCTGTCATTCCAACTCTCAACTTACATCAACCATCTCATTGATTCCTGGTTATTGTGGGGAAAGTAATGAGCTTGTACTAAACATGTACATCACAACTGAATTGTGCAGATACTTTAATGACCAGTGTGAGCTAGAGACAACCGTTTGATACCTGGTACGACTACCCTGGAAATTATGGGACGTAAAGATTTTTCAGGATTATAACTTAGCCTACCTTTTTATTATTGCTGGAGCAAGCAGCTTTCCTGGTACTTTCCTAAATCCTGTTAGAGCCATACATAATAAACACACTCCATCTCTGTTCAGTAAAAGTCAAAGTGAAGCTAGCTAGCCAAGATCAATGTGTGGGGCGGTTATTCCCCATGATGCACTGCTTCCTCACAGACCGATACCTTGGCTGCAGCTACACTCAAACAAAATTAGCCAAACCTACTCTAATACCGGAACCATAGTGCATCATGGGAAATTACCCCAAACGTAATTATGTCATCTTTGCCCTCAGAAATGTTATGAACAAAAGGGCTTCCAAACAAATAATACTCAATGCTTAATCTTTCAAATATGTTAGTAATGACTGGTTGTTAAATGTGCCATTTGCTCAGGAATCTCAGGGAGTTTTGTTTCTTATGTGTCGTGCCTTTAAGATGTTGTTGTGCCTGTAAACGTCTGCCTGTGAACTGCCTTTTTTGTTTTGTACTTTGTATGAGGCATGTTATAAACTGCGGCAGTTTATATGAGGCATGTCTTTCAATGTCAGTATCGCAGTGATGAATATGATGTGTTTAGATTTAGCATGTTATTTTATTGAAGCTAATCAAAAACATTCAGTTTTTGATGTACCTGAACCTTTATAAATTAGAAGTCTGGGATTGCCAATATATTTGTGTTAGTTTGTAACTGCCTTTTGTACATTTTGATGGCAAAAACATAAGTAATGTTCATAGGTTTTAAGACATTTCAAACTTTCAAACTTTGAATTATGACATGAAGTCTAACTATTGATGACTGTCAATACTCAATACAATACTATTCATCTGGTGATATTATGCAATTGTAATGTAATAAGTTGAAATGTCATTTCAAATTATTCGAGGGGGTTGTACAGTTGTATTATCAAACAAGATTATTGTTTCAGTGACAATTCAGTTACCGCTATCCTTACCATAAGCAATCAATTGGCTTAATTAGGAATAGATTCCCTTTCAAAACATGTTGGACTGCACTCTCTCTCTCTCTAATATATATATATATATATCGATCTATAGATATAGATATGACAGTATTTAGATTCTGTATGGCTATATAGAGCTAACCAGGACAATTCAGTTACTGAGACAATGTATACAATGTATATCCCACCTCTAATTTCCCCATGCTTAAAAAAGCAGAACCTTTTTAAGGCATGGGGTAAACAGTTTACAAGTGAATATGTGCCAACTTTCCCTCAAACAATATAAAACTGGCTTCTTACCATGGGGATTATTGATTATTGTTTGTAGCATATATCTGGTGGTGATACTGACGGGCAGAATACACGTTGATTCTCAGATGCTTGCTTGGTTTTTACACACACTTGGGATGGGCTGCATAAACAATATGTTCCTTCACTTTTAAGACAGCAGGGGTCGCGAGCCCATGACATTTTTTTTTATCAACCACTACCATTAAGTGGCTGTAGATATTTTCACCTGGGGTGGTAAGAGGTAGTTCTAGGGTGGCGTGGAAATGCAGAAAAAAAAAGATCTATACATCTATAATGTACAATGCATTACATTTTAGGAGTTGGTAAATTGGGGAGGCAAAGCCCCAGGGATCCGCCAATGCCTGCCACCAACAGTTGATATCAGATCTTCTGAAACTGATAAACACATGATCCCTCAGGACAGTAGCCACCCGACAAGGAACAAGAGAGAAAGACGGATAGACAAGAAGGGACAGGAAGTAGACGGGCAGGTCATCTTAAAATAATCTGTTTTTATTCATCTTGTTTTGAAACACGAGGATCGGTCGCAGGGCTCTCTGGTCAGCGGTGCTAAGCTAGTCTGTGGCTTGCGACACACACACACACCAAGACACGCGGGGCCACCCCCCCCCCAACCCCCACGAAGAAAGAGTAAAAAAAAAAATAGGTATATAAATAATGCTTGAGTTGGGAGTATTTATTTAATAAG
>JAOPJO010000054.1:1805763-1816266 GCA_027123675.1 Molva macrophthalma | reverse complement strand
ACACACACACACACACACACACACACCCACACACACACACACACACACACACACACACACACACACACACACACAGATAGAGTGTAGGGATTTGTAGATACTAGTAGAGCGTCTGGGTTAGCAACACAACAACGCTAGTGTGTTCAATATGTCAGTAGGTGTAGTGAGCCTCCTGTGTCAATATGAACCACACATCAATGCAAACCAGAGAGGAGGGAAAAACAGATTATATGCACAGGGGAATGCCTCAAGGAAAGAAAGAAAAAGGTAAGGATTACTTAGATCGTCGACACAGAAAACGCATGTTAAGGAAATCAACAGCGTTGCATAAGCCCATTTTTATTTTACTTAATTTACCAGATCGAATGATCAAATAATGGCGAGTAACACATTTGAAGATGAGAAAGATGGAGAGTTATGAGGAGAGACATGAAGGGAGGTGAGGGTTTATGTGGAGTGGTGAAAGATGCAGACATTAGGGTTCAATGGATTATTTGTATTTCAAGATAAACATATGTTGAGGGATGGGATGTTGAGACTCCCCTGCCGTGGATCCATTCACAAAATGATTCAGTTTTCAGATGGCTCCTTCCATATCAGCCAATCACTTAAGCGTAGATTCAAGGGTATGATTTAATGTGATCACATAGCGTTTCATTGTCGCAGTCTACAATTATGAACAGGATGTCCCTTGCTAGCCCTCTGTAGATATAAGGATTTATTTGTATCATTATTACATTATCGTCAACGTCAGTAGAGTCACTAAAATCTAAATATTGGTTAAATCCAAATATATGTTTGATGAAAATTGCAAATACTTTTAAATACATATATTTGTGGATTTCTCCTACATTTATAGAAAACAAGAAATAGCTAGAAATAGCTATATTTTATATCTAAATCCTGAAATACATTTGTGAATCCCTCTGTGTGCAATCATTAATGTTGAGACGGATCGGACTCCTTCAGAGGAGATCCGTCTCTCAGATCCACAGCTGAGACTGTAGAGGAGTTAACCGTACATCTGAACCAGAACACTGCAGGAGAACACATCAGAATCATCTTTAGAATCACTCCAGCACATAACGTCAACTAAGTTTATATCTTATTGTACAAGTTAACAGAGTTCCACAAGGTGTTTAAAGGATGTGTTATGTGTGAGCAATACTATAAACGTTACGTGTTGAATTGCAGCTCTGGTGGAAACATATTTGAAAGGTGGTATTTGTTTCCAATGAAAGTTGGAGTTTTAACCATCAACAGTCATCAAACAAAAGCCTACTTGTGGGAAGACCAGATAATTCCAGTTCGGAGTGACAACACAAAAACGTTTCTGTATTGCGAATAAATAAATTTATATTGAATTGTTTCAGTCTAGGCCCTTTAAAAGGAAGTGATAATGGTGAGTGATTTTAAAGGTGTTTTCAATGGACTCCTTAAGAGGCAAATTAAATGCTTTTAATCGCCCTTCCCTTGCCACACGGCAAGGGAAGGGTGAGTCGGGTAGGAAGAAGCTAACAGGAGAAGAGAGAGAGAGGACAGTGGCAAGAGAGGTGTAAAAAGGGAGAAAGAGCGAGCAAGCGAAAATAGCGTAAATAACAATATGTGAGAGCCAGGTTTGTATTTACCACGTTCTAGCTTCATATCTGTGAACCGTAAGATCAACAATATCATGGGTATGGGGTGGGTGGATAGAATGATGCAGTGCGGGAGGAAGGGAGGGAGGGAGTGAGGGAGGAAGGGAGAGAGGGAGAGAGAGAGAGAGACATACAGTGAGTACATGATGCTCTCCACAGTCCAGACGGAGGAGAGGAAGAAAAAAAACGTTTCACACAAACAACAACAACAACAACAGTCCAAAACCCAAGTCAATCAAGTCAATCAGAGATTCTGAGGGATTCCACCTGTTTGTATGCACTATGACTTCAGTGAGATCAGTAACATCAACAGTATTGCAGCAAACTTTGCTCCACAGGCACATGGACCCAGAATGTCTCGCATATGCTGAAATACTTTACTTAATGACTTTATGAATACACAGCATAACTTTAGATACGCACCATGATTCAGAGTTAGTCAGAGACAAAGGAGGACCAACTGTTTTCATGTATATCGAGTGTTTGAACCTGTGTGCACGTGCATGTGAGTTCTTCAGATTGTGTGAATGCATGCCTGTGTGTGTTTGTGTGTGTGTGTTCCTGTGTGTTTGCCTGAGTGTGTGTGTGTTTCAATACTCACTCGTTCCCTCCTCTGAAACCATTCCTAGTCCCTCTGCCTTGTTCTGTCTCTCAAACGCATTCAGGTCCAAAACGCTGAGGACGCACACAAACACTTCAGTTACAAACTAACCACCAGTTGACAAGTGTAGTGCACCATGTACACATTAAATACATTATCATATATACGCCATTATATGTATACATTATTATATATAAGTGGAGTGTTTTGTTGATGGCTGGTTTAAGCAGCCTCACCTGGCCCAAGTCAGACTGATTAAACACACACACTCAGGAGATCTCCTACATGGCAGCATTGATCAACTGCTGGATGTATCATGCATCATGTTTATTGCAAACTCTGCAATAAACCTGTTTCAACATATACACCCTGTGTCCTGAATTTGGAGGAGCCCAGTAAAAGCCACCTAGGTGGAGTGTGGCAGCCACCTAGGTAGCGTGTAGCAGGTGACATTGCTACAATATACATCTTTATAAAAAATATGTATATATTAAGGTGCAAAACCTGGGTTGTTTGACTTTAAAGGGGAACAGGTACACTCAATATTTTCTAATACTCTAGTACTAGTATTCTAGTACAAAAAATCGGAATTCACAATATTTGTGAGACTATCAATTCTTACAATTTCAGTACACAATGTTATCAACTAGAGAGTGAAGAAATCTCCTCTTTCCTGTATCCGGCGTAATCATTTCTCTGGTGTTCGTAGCATTAATAGCTATGGCATGACCCCACTACATTGGTTAACTGCTGTGGGTAAACCGACCAATAGACTGTCTGCTCTAACACCATGTGACCCCTTACCTGCATGTCTGCATTAGAGTCTGAACACTGAGGAAGAACCCCACGTCCTTCTTATCCTTCAGGTAGTCCAGCATTTTCTATATACACACACGCACACACACACACACGCACACACACGCACACACACGCACGCACACACACACACAGGAAAGAAATATTCAAAAGCTGCAAATTAATTGCCCTTCCTAGGATAAATTAATTAGTCTGAATCTGAATCTGAATCATGACTCATTTCAGACTATTTCGTCAGACTTTAGTATTACAGTGTATACAGATGCAGGATGTGCGTTTTACTTTCCCTTAAAGAGCACTTTATCAGTCTGAAGAGACCACAGAATGTGTTGTGTGTGTGTGTATGTGTGTACCTGCTGGACGTCACAGTTGCCTCCGTTGAGGATGGAGATTCCCAGCTTGAGTGTGGAAGAAACCATGGCTCCAGGTTCACCTGGACACACAGGGGAGATGCACTGTGAGTTTGTGTGTGTGTGTGTGTGTGTGTGTGTGTGTGTGTGTGTTTGTGTGTGTTGTCTGTGAACAATCAACCCATATGGATTCGACCCATAGCAAGATGTTCAGATCTCAAAAATATTAATATCTTGCTGATCCTTATCTTCCTGATCCCAAATCATGATAGCTTTCATAAATCGGTGTTTGGTAGCCCATGTGACAGGAGATGTTCTTCCTAACCAATTAGAGCCCATATGACAGGAAGTATCCCTCTATTTAACCATTGAGGACCTATGTGACAAGAAGTGTCCCTGTCCTTAACCAAATTTGAATTGCAATTACGTTTTTAGAAAAAAACAAATCAGAATAAAAGGAACTGAATGTCTGGGAACCCATTGGGCAGGAAGTGACATCTTCCTTAACCAATCATAAGCCATGTGACAGGAAATGTCCATCTCGTTAACCAATAACAATTCCATGAAGTACAAAAGAAATGTAAATAGAAAAATGGAAAACTTTGACAAAAATTGGACAAACTGAATGTCTGGACAGGAAGTGCCCCCCTGGCGACAGGAAGCTTGATGCATACCTTTGCAGGCACTGATCATCTGCAGCACCATCTCTGCAGCTCCGCGGTTGTGCAGGCGGGACTGCTGGTAGAGAAGCCTCTGCTTCTCCATCTCCTTATCCTGCAGGGGGAGAGGAGAGGGGCTGTAACCCCGCCCAGCAAAGCTGCACTGCCCCCAACACTCACACTGCTACACACACACACACACACACACAGTTATAGATGCTCAGCACACAGGCATGCTCATATAGACATACATACACTGGGTACGGTAAGACCCACACACACAGACTCACACTTATTCAGGTACACGTGTACCTGACGTACTAGTATTAGCATGTAAATAAACTTACAAGTAAACACACAGAAAAAACATAGGTGTGTAAAGACACTGGATAACTTACAAGTATACAATGACATACATACACTCACACACACACACACACACACAGATAAAAACAGACGTTCTGTTCACATAGGCCAGTACAGGGTATAACACTGAGATGCATGCACGTTTCACCCACAGTTTACCATCTGGATGCTTCTCTGTCTCATGGATGAAACATGCAGGAACGCTTATGTACTAATAGTAGCTAAATGCTAATGTGCCAATTTTGGCTCTATGTTCGAGGCTGTATGCTAATGCTATCTCTAGGCTAATAGTATCGCTATGCTAATCGAGCTGTTTACTAATGTACTAATGCTATTCTGCTATAACCGCTTACATTAATGGGTATTCAGGTGTAGCTGTTCAGACATCCATACTTTACTGTTTGATACAGGATTGTCATGACTTTCTTAAGTTATATAATAATGTACACTACATTTATAATACCAAAAACAGTATTATTCCCATCCTACTGCAGTCTCTGTACAGATTCATAATACAGCCATCCTATAGAGAAAAGGGGATTATACAGGAACCAACTCCCCAGCAGGTAATACCACAACCCAAAGCAGCATCCAGAACTGTCCTCCCTCCCTCCATCCCTTCCTCCCTCCCTCCCTCCCTCCCTTGTCAGTATTGTTGAATGATGTTAAAGATATTAAAATATGACATCTGAAGATGTCCTTTATTTGTTGTTTTCAATCATCAATGGGTATGGGTAGAAATGTGTGATGAGGTATGTGCTTGCATGTATGCAAGTGTGTGTGTGTGTGTGTGTGTGTGTATGTGTGTGTGTGTGTGAGTGAGAGAGAGAAAGTGTGTAAGAGTGTGTGTGTTTGAGCCAGGATTTGTTTATGCCTGGCTGACTGTTGTGCAGGCTTTTACTGCAGTCTTTGATTTAGTAAAGGGGCAAGGACCTGTTACTGGAGACGACTCCACATAGAGATGGATTAGCAATTAACAATGCACCTGAACAATTAACACACACCTGAAAAGGTTAACAGGTTATCAGGTTCGTAAGAGGTGAGTACAAACAGGGGCCGAGGATTAGGTGAGTCACACAGGTGATATGCAGGTGTGGGAGGGCTGGACCAATCAGCTCATAGAGCTAGAGCAGAAGGCGGGCTCTGAGATCAGAGACCCTGAAACCTCATTAGCTGCTGCTGACCACATGATAAATGTTACCCTCAGCTAGAACGGTAACATTACTTTTCCAAATACATACATACTGTGAGTATATATATATATATATATATATGTACATATCATACCTTATACATACACTAGAATGTGTATGGGTGGCTTTGTATTTGGGTCTAAAGCCATGTTCCAATACTATTAACAAGCTATAACATATCTATCTAATTTCAGCAGCGCAGAATCCAAACCTGACTTCTACAGAGTGAACGGTTCCCCATTCTCTCACCTGACAAATATGCCGGGGTAGCACTACGATGGCTGTGCCGAACATGACGCTTAAAGACCTGAACACAGTTTAGCTTCTAATAGAAATAGAATAGACTTGTAGAAATAGAGTGTCTCTTAGTAGAAATAGACTATTAGAAACGCCACGTCATGTTCTGCACAAAAATCTTAACCCTTTCCCTATCGGAAACATATATTGTTGTCTGTTGTCAGGTGAGAGAACTTGGTGCAGCCACTCGGGCTCTAATCCAGATGTAATTAAGGTATAATCCAGGTGTAATGTAGCTATAATCCAGGTAAAATTCGAAATTGCAAGTCAGGGTTGAAAGTTGCGATGCTGCAGCCCAGCTGCGTTCTCCAAGCTGCGTGCATCACAGAGATTATTGTTTTTGCTTTGACCTCTGCCTCACACACACTGAAGAACCGGGATCACACTGATTTAAAACTACACTACACAACTCAGATTAGAGTCCAGCAAAGGATTGCACAAGACAGTCAGTCACCATAGCAACAGAAAATATAGACAGGTGGTGTGAGTGGAGGAGGGAGAGAGAGAGAAAGAGAGAGAGAGAGAGAGAGAGAGAGAGAGAGACAGAGAGAGAGAAAGACAGAGAGAGAGAGAGACAGAGAGAGACAGAGAGAGAGACAGACACAGATAAATTAATAGATAGACACCGAGAGAAAGAGAAAGAGAATAAAATACAGATAAAGAGAGGAGGGTAGAGAAAGACAGAGAAAGAGAGACAGCGGGAAGAAGAGAGAGGTAGGGTTTGTGTCAGCGGTGCTGGGGGGAGTGTCTTGGGTGTGATGGTTTTGTTCCCTCACTGCGGGGGGAGGCATGGTCTCTCCGCCCCCCGTCCCCTGCCCCTGGTTCCCCCCATACCATCTCTGTCTGTCGCACCTCAAAGGCCGGCTCTTCCCCCTCCTCATCTCCCCCTTCGTCCTCCTCACCACTGTGGCAGCTCTGGAGGGAGAGAAGCAAAAATGACTCTTTGAAGAAAAAAAAGAAAATAAAGAATAGGTTAAAAAATATTTACTTTATACTTTATTTTATATTCATAAAGTGGTTGACCCTCGCCTTGTCGCAAGATTTTCATTGTCTAGAAGGATTCTGTCTTATACTGTGCGTCTGATAAATAGTAGTAGTAATCATAGTCTCTAGAGAAAGTACTGTGTTTATGAATATAGTGAAGTTCACAGTGATCTTTATTATTGAATTCACATTGATACACACTCATACACATTGTGGAACAAGGTGACAAACAATGTAGGAGTATTAAGGAGCCAAGTGCCTTGCTCAAGGAGGCTTATGCCAAGAGGTGTGAACTGATGCAGAATTTTAACTGAATTATAATGTGAACTGAATTTGAATGTAAATTGATTTGGAATGTGAACTGATTTCGAATGTACATAGATTTGGAACGTGAAATGAATTATAATCTGAACTGATTCAGAATGTGAACTGGATCAGAATGTGAACGGATTCAGTATGTGAGCTACAGCAGTCTTACCTTTGCCATTATATCTGCGTAGGACATATACAGGTGATCAACATCCAGTTTACTGTAACAGAGCAACAAGACACTTAGAATTCTGTAAATGTATTTAGCAATGTATTTTCAATTTCAATTGCTTTCATTTGTGACACAGTGTCACCTAGGAGCCACATGGGGGCGCTCTTACGTCTTTTCGGTGAGAGCGGTGCGGCTGAAATGAAGAATCAGCTGATGAAGAGGGTCTGGCTTGGCCTCCTGCTCCTCTTCTTCCTCCTCCCCCTCCTCCTCCAGAGCTTTCTGCTCACAGACAGGAACAGGGAAATAAACGCTTTTTGTTTGCGTAGGTCGTTTAACACAGGATTAATAAAACCGGCAGAGGTATGTGTGTGGTAAGAGACGAGACTCACCGACAGGTCATCGATCATCATGTCCTCAAAGGAGTAGCCCTCGGTCTGCAGCCAGTTACGTTTGTATCCGTCCAGGAACATGTTGGATCCTCTGTGCCTGAGGACAGAGACGACAGATGAGACGCCGAAGACCATTCGCAACACAAAAATGAATAGATGTCTTCAACGTGTTCCGTCTTCTTCCTCTGAACCAATCCCAAAACACATGTGTGATAGAGTGCTTTACCTGTTGGGACTGCTTGAAGATTAATTCATCCCTGTAACCGCGTTAATGTGTAGGTGGAGGGGTCGACCTGGCTAGAGGGAGGGGTTTACCTGCTGTTCACCTGTGTAGGCAGAGGGTTGACCTGGCTAAATGGACTGGTTTACCTCTTGTTTAACCCGTGTAGGAAGAGGGTTTACCTGGCTAGAGGGACTGGTTTATTCCTGTTAGTTACCTGTTAACTAACAGGAAGGGAGTGGTTTACCTGTTATTTACCTGTGTAGGAAGATTGGTTTACCTGTTAGTTACCTATGTAGGGAGAGGGTTTACCTGTTCGTTACCTGTGTAAGTAGAGGGGTTTACCCGGCTGGAGGGAGTGGTTAACACGTTAGTTGCCTGTGTAGGTCAAGGGTTTTACCTGTTAGTTACCTGTGTAGGTAGAGGGGTTTACCTGGGGATGTTGTACAGTGGGGTCATCCTGAAGCAGGCCACCACTGCCCTGCGTCTCTGCTTCGACAGCAGCTTGTGCCAGACCATCTTCTTGGACTTATACGGATGCTCCGTCTGGTGATAGGGGAACAGATCGTAGTCATGCTGGCGGATGTCTTGAGAAAAGGGAGGTATGAGTGTGTGTATGTCCGTACATGCACAGAAGTCTCGGTGTGTGTATTGTACGTGCATGCATCTCCTCACCACTTCTATGTGGTAGAGCACGGCAGACACCTCCTGCACCCTCTTCACCACCTTCTCCGGATCCTCCGCGTCCTCCGCCTTCCCAGACATCTCCTTGTAGAGGGACATCTGCCAGCGCATGGCCGGGTCCTCTACCTGGAGACCACGCCCACAACCAGGCAGGTGAAGACCCCACTAGCATGCGCAGACCCTCACGCTGACACTCAGCTGAGAGACCAGGGTTAGGAATAGGCTAGCTTGGATACACTTGACTACAATAACCTGGATGGGTCAACTCTTAGAGCAGTTAACTAACGTAGTTTGCAGCAGAAAACTGCTCCCTAATATAATTTATCTGAATTCGCTGGAAGTTTCTTTGGATAAATGCATCTGAGCTATTTCAGAGGACTGCAATAAGCAAATTCAAAAGTTGACAATAGACTGCAGCTCGTGTGATAGTAAATCAATGTTCTTACAGGAGTGTGTGTATAAGATACAGATGGACATACGGACGCATGGAGACATGGAGTTACTACTCACCTTGCCCTGCAGGTGGAGGTTGTTCTGCAGGAACTCCCTCACCTCTTCGTCTGTGTCTTTCTGTGGAGCAGAGGAGAAGAAGCAGCCCCCTGGATCAGTCAGGACCTTCTTGACTCAACTAATCTATGGTCAGACGGCTTCACCTGGGTGAATGCCTTTCAGATCAGGTGAAGCGTTAAAAACAAGGCCGTGCAACATGTGTGGGTGCACAGTGTGTGTGTGTGTGTGTGTGCACTACCAGAGAGTATCTGATCTTGGCCAGGTTGATGAGCTCCTGGTCGGCGGGGGAGCACATGTTCAGGCCGATGGGCAGCATCTTCTTCAGGGCCGCTACGATCAGAGACGTCTGCACCGAGTAGCGGTCCCCCCGGCGCTTCTTCTTGGAGCGCTCCTGACCCGAGTCTCCAGACTGCAGACAGAGGAGTGCATCAGTTGGTCCCGTCCATCTGAGAGGAGGGTTGTGGGGGGGCCCCCCCTCCAAAATTCAACGACTAGACGGAATGTTCTGCGTCAAGGATCTAATTCTAACCCAGCAGCCATTGGTAATAACTTTTGTCTTAGATTCTAGAAGCAGACATGTCTGATTCTAGAAGCAGAAGTTAGAGATTCTAGAAGCAGAAATGTTTGACTCCAAGCGCAGAAATTTTTTATCCAAGAAACAGAACTTCTTAGAGTCTAGGAGCAGAAACAAAATTGTTGTATCTCTTTCCAATTCATAATCTATGGATCAACAGCAACTTCCCATTGTTCGATACAAAACCAATCGTGTGACTCAAATGAACATCAAACAGAACTACAGCTGAAGCTGTTTTTCTCCAAACACCGGAACAGTCTTGCAGGGTGTTTGAATCGGCCGTCGTAGTGTTGCCGAGCCACTTAGCTCAGGTATGTCTTGGACAAGGCACCCTGAAGGCTAATTATACTTATGCGTTTGATAGCCATCATAGGTACACCGTGGGGTTCCACGTTACTCAATAACCAATGACAAACCAGAAATTCAAACACTGGTGTAGAGATCTATGGCGTACCTACGGTGGCCATTCAACCCAGAAGTATATTTACTGTTAGTAGGTTTGTCGGGGCAGGAGGTGCCACAGCCCCTGGCTTACACGGCACACAGACTCAGTCCCTCACCAACCCAACCTGATGCTCTGCTTATAAGCCAAGCTTGTTGTCTGGTCTTGCAACAACCTTAAGTGTGAGTATGGCAGAGAGAGAGATGGATTGAAAGGAAAAGACAGAGAGAGAGAGAGAGAGAGAGAGAGAGAGAGAGAGAGAGAGAGTGAGAGAGAGAGCGAGAGAGAGAGAGAGAGAGA